>KK502606.1:214147-238445 GCA_000688735.1 Glossina austeni
TCGGGAACATCGGCGCTAGGACATTTTAATCCTTTGAAATCCGTGGATATTATCCGCTGAGGGACTACAAACTACATTGTTAGAGAGTTGACTATGCCTGTTGACCAACAAAAAAGGGCGAGAGGCGGTGAAGTTATTAAATATAGTTAGAGCATAAATAAAAAGTGATTACGTCGTAGAAGTTGGGAAATTGCTGAATAAAAGAAAATTGTAATGTTAAGAGCAAGAAAGAGTGGACTTATCTTTGAGAGGCTTAATTTAATTAAAGGTAAGAACGACTAGGAATAGACACTGAATCTTACCCGGCATTATTTTATAGTAAGTGAAATTTTTTCGAATTGCGAAACAATTCCAAACTTCGCAACATCAGCATTTATCACCAAATTTTTTTTATTGCGCTTACAAAGGGAGAATAATCCGAGGGAGATAAATATGGCGAACTTTGAATCCCTTATTTTGGCCATTATGATAACTGAATTGTCAAAGGGTGCATCGTCTTGGCGACACAATGCTTTGCTTTCTGCCAACTGCAGTCGTTCTGCTTGATTTCGTTGTCCACGCGCGGCGATAACTGCGCGCAATAATTGCAGTTGATTGCTTTTTAGTTACTATGAAAATTATCGCACGCTTATCATGAAAACGTGACAGTACGAAATTATCAGCTTCTGTCGATTCAAAAATGGGATTTTATTCACCACATGGTTTTCTTCTATTGTGAACGCCTCTAACATCTGTCTTACGCATAGCCTTCCCATGTCCAAATTTTCAATGGATATGCTACGTATAACACTTTTCCAAATCATACACTTTCCATCATCCAAAACTGTTTTGTGGATTATTTACACCATTTCCGGCGGGGTCAGACTACCTTATCGTCACTTTGTTTTATATTTTATTGATTGCCATCACATAATTTTTAGGATTGCAAAGGAAAAGGCGGACTTTATTTGGTAGTCGAGCTCATTTTTACACATCGCAGCCAATCTCCGAGTGTTGATTCGCTGAATAGCAGAAGAAGAAGAAGATGTAGATAAGAGATAAAAACATTTTATGGATTTTCTTCTTTATTTCTGATCGAAGGTGTTATGCAAAATAGCGATGGGCATATCAAAACTTACTTGATTGCCAATGAATATGAGCGGTAGCGGTAGGACGCGTAAAGTTGTAATCCGCGACTGTTTTGTAGCAATGTTAGTGAAAAGACCGACCTGAAGAGCGCGTCGGTGTAGTTAGTGATGCAAACGCTATAGAAGTTAAATATAAGAATAACCTAAATATAGGTCCGTAAGATTATTGCGTAATGAAATATGATATTGATGTACAAGTGAAAAAAGAAGTTGCACTAATCTGCTGCTGCATGTGAACACAAGTGAAATCTAAGCCACTTACCGTAATTTATAGCGAGCTGAGAAAATAAAATGTGATCCTCTATTATGAAAAGGGATTTCGTATGGGAGACCGCTTGGTAACATCCTTACTGTGATTATCTAAACCGTAAGAAATGATTGCAAAATCGAAATTGAGTCTGCTGGAGCGTATTTTTATATACGTTTGTCTTAACGCATATGCTCCTTATACAGATTGCTTTATAATTGCATTTTTTATTGAAAGGTTATGTAGAACAACAAAAATTAGGTAAATGCCCTGAACTTAAACTAACCACAATTTCTTCTCTATTCTATTATGTAATTCGTATAAAAAATTTTCTATAATTTGGTGTTTACCGAAATTTATTTATATTTTTTTTTGTATTTTAGGTTAAAGACATAACGCGGAATATTAAGAAAGCTGTCGTGGCAAGTTCGTTGGAAGAGATACGCGCGAAAGTATCCGAAAAATTTGAAAAACTTGATCAATTACCGACCATTCATTTAGATTCGGATGGCACTGAAATCGATGATGAAGAATATTTTCGTACATTAGATGAAAATGCTGAACTGATAGCCGTTTTCCCCGGTGAACATTGGATTGATGTAAGTACTCACCTAATAATCAAACAATGAAATATTTTTACAATGATTTAACTTTAGGTTTATTGGTTCAGATCTAGGTAGGGGAATAAGTACGGAAGTAAGAAAATCAATTGTAAATTGTCTAAAAAATATTTATAAACAACCCTTAGCTTAAGTGCGCTTGTCCAAATCACTTTTGTATGATTGCATATGTAGGCTTGTCGTGCTTAAGATTTTCATGTGTAAAAAGTCGAGGCCAAGCTCTATGCAAAGTGAGATAGGAGGTCTCAGTTGCCTCTTCTCACAATCGGCACTAATCAGTAAATGATATATCTATGCTTTTGCGCTGATACCTGAGGAAGTTGTGTCGCGTATCAAGCGTAAGCTTCTCGTCCATACGTCCAGTCTACATAGAGCTATACTTCATTAAAATATTTAGTTTAATAGATCGTCTAGCGTATATTTTTTGCGCCGGTTGCGGTACCAACCCTGTAGTACAGCCCTTGGCGGATCGTTCTATTATCGTTCTGGCACCCCTCTTGACTAAACAATTCGTCCCTTCATTGCTTTCGACACCTGAATAACAAGGAAACTATATTAGAGGTGCTTTGTTGTACTTGTTCAGCTCAGAGAGTCTCGAGCTACTTCGAATATTATTTGACTTTTATGGTCTCGTATATGCTTTCGTGTGATGATGAGAAAGCCTTTCGTCTACTGACAGATTTCTAAGTCAAAGTATAACGCAGCAGTATCTCCCGTAATGTGTTTAGTAGGCGTGAAATCACCCACCCTGTATGAATATATAACATATATGTGTATATATATGTAAATATATATCAATTTTATTAAACAGAAGATATCTTTGGACTTTGCCAGCCTACCGTTATACTGGGCACATTTATTTATTTTCCTATTATCCCTAAAAAGGATAAAACACTAAACGGCGATGTAGACGGCACGACAGATGTTGGATGCTTGAGTTAAAACTTATGTTTTATTAACCAAAAAGATATTTTAAGCTCACTAGGTTCGTCTCGCCATCTTTCAGATAATTGTTGATGAAAATTTGCCCTTTGCAGATCTTTCAAAGATCTGGAAATAATTATAATCATTTTACTGGCGAACCAAAGTGTTCCGTGAACTAAACAATGCTCATCATAAACAGCTTTAAATATCCGAAAATGCTGACGTGCGTTTAAATTACATTTTAATGGCTTTAGTTTGTGCATTTTTTTGATTTTATATATAAAACCAGCAGGCGAAAATTAATTTCAAAAACTTTATTCATTGTGACTTGTTTTGTCTACGAATGTTTAAGTGTTGGAGCATTTTTATAGTTTCAAAAATTGCAAACTATTACTATTGTCTACGGTGAGAAATTAGTTCGCTTAAAACGTCATTTGCATTGCAATGAGAGCACCACTACTACGCATTGTGAAAACCTCACTCAGCCAAATAATTTAAAAATTTTACATGAAAAACAAATTTTTCTTTTTTTTTTTTTGTTTGTCTCATTATTCAGTCGTTGCTAATATTATTTTCAGTAACAAACTTTTTAGCAATGCTTTGCCAACAATCTGCTCTTTGCTTTTTTTTTTTTGTCAATACCTTGTTTTATACTTTATTTTACTTTTTATAGTAGTTTTATTTTTAGGAAATAACTTTATGTTGGGCCCTGAATATTGCTTATATTCACATAAAACCGATATGTATAGTAAGTTTGAGGCTCAATAGAAGTTTTCCAAGTGAAGCATCCATGCATAGCTGCACTTTCTCTTATATTAAAAAGTTCCATGTTGTGAGTATCCTTACCAGACAAACTATTTTTATAGCCATGACTGAAGCATGAGGGCTTGTTTTCTTTCATAAAGTATGTATGTATGGAAGCTTCAGAGACCCTATAAAGTACATGTATTCTTGATCAGCGTGAAATTCTGAATTGATCAAGCCATGTCTGTCCGTCTGTATCTTTGCTGTTGGCGTTCTCCTGCTCGCTAAAGTGAACCTATCGACTTTAAGTCTGGTAGAAACATTGAAAGTGTTTGCATCTTGGTTGCTAATGAAACTGAGCCAAATTGGTCAGAGCAGATGACCGCAGTGGAGAGTAAACTGAACGCAACTGTATTAAAAAAAAAAAAAAAATTGTGGATTTTTGCTCATTACTCGGAAATTAATAAAGTTAAAAGGCTGAAATTTTTCACATTGACTTTACGAAACCTCGAAAATCGAAAAAATCGGCCATGCCCACAAAAAGTTAAAAGTGATAAAATTTTTTTCCCCTCCTTTTTTGAGTTTTTATGCTTATTTATCATAAGACAAATAAGGCAGAATGTTAAAAACTATTTTGTATATTCCTCAAATGAATATATATATATATTATCTGCCGAAAAATGGGCGCGACCTGGTGGTTTAATTTTTTCCTAATAGTACCAGCGATATGGGTATCAAATAAAAGGCCTTAAAGAGTAGAATGCGAAAAGCATAGGGGTGGGTATGCGAGATTCGGCCTTCGCTGAATATAACTTTCTTACTTGTTTATATTATTTTCTTCTTTTTGTTTTGTTTAAGTTTTATTCTGTTTGTTTTCAATCACATAGCCTAAACGATTTTCTTTTTATTATTTTTTCTTTTGCTTTGTTTCTTTTGTTCCTTTAAAGAGCTTACACATATTGAATTTTCCAAACATGCGATTTCAACTTTTAATGGTTTTGATAAAATTTTTGTGCCACATCTAAGAGATTACGCTAGAAATTTTGTGCACAACCAGGTATCATTTACCAACGGATTATTATCCAACAGAAAAAATGTTCATTTTTTTGAAAGTGTTCGCGGCATAAAATTCATGATTTTTTAAATAAATATACAACTGCGAAAAGAGGGCAGGAAAACGTACATAGCTTGTGTTTAGCTGCTTTACCAAACATTCATAGAATCGTTAATCTACGTGAAAACATGTTTTCAACGATACAAGAAAATTAAAAAATTTCATTCAAAGACTTATCCTCAACAAACTTTGAATTTTTTTTTGGAACATATCGCTCATAAAACAACTAAGAAAATTAAATTCGGTCGGCACCGAATCTTTTATACCCATCCCGGTAAAAGACAAAAGAAGTAAAAGAACATCATTTTCATGCTCTATAGTATGGAGTGGGAGCAGCTGATTTTATCTATTTTCACGCTAAAAGTTTTTTTCGCATAGCCGTCTGGGCGTGTTATTTGAAAGGTTTAGGTCAACTGCAAATTGTTTTGCACGTTTGTAGGCGATATCTCTTAATTTTCGCTGGCGGGAGAATGTTCACCATAAATACTATAAACTTGTGCAACCAGACAGATGGACAGACGAATAGGCGGACATGTTTATATGCATTCTAAGTTTGAAACTGGCCAAGAATTTATATACCTAACTAGATATTGGAAAAAAACAACTAAATGTTGATATACTATAATATTGGGTAGGCGGGGCCAATTTTTTCCATTTTTGTACACAAATTCTACAGCACCGCCCATAGAATGTGCGTTTAAATTTTTTACATTTATTTGCGGTAGTTTATGAGTAGTGAGCAAAAAACCAATTTTTGATTTCTTTTGAAAAGCAGAGGTATTCTCAGTTTACGTGGTGCTGTGGTCGTATCCTTTCACCAATTTAGCCCATTTTCAATGACAACCTTCGTGGAAGAACTTGAAATGCTTCTGTAAAATTTGAAGTCGATAGTTTCATGTTTGCGGTCAGGAGAATCTTTACAACACGCATTGCAGAGACGGACCGACGGACAAGCAGTTAGACGCACAGATGGACATGCTTAAATTGTTTTAGAATTTACTGCTGATCAAAAATATATATTCTTTATGGGGTCTCTGGTGCGTTCTCTCTGGGCGTTGCTAACGTTTTGACAAACTGAATATACCCCTCAGCCTTCGATGATGGGTATAAAGTTATCAAAAGTTAGTAAGACTTTTTCACTTGATTTTATTATTTAATTGGCGTAAGAGTTGCTTTCAACCTCCTGGAATATGGAGAAAGCATTTATTACCGGCCGGAAATTGTTTCTTTCAAATTGCGGGCTTCTGGCCAAAGGCTCGGAAAATGTTCTACATTTTGCATCAAAAGACTACTTGCTAATAGGTTGCAGCGTAATGCCTTACCTATCGCTTAAGTTCTCACCATAGGCGGTACACAGTAAAGTAAATTAACAAAGCAATCAACGTTAGCGACTTTGGACCATGTAGGTTTATGTTTCGGATACCACCACATATGAGGATACTCAGGAAAGAAGATCTGATTGTTAACGTCTTATGATGAAAATTTGCTCATGGTAGTAATTTAACATAAAAATTAAAACGGGTCTGTTCCTTGGACGACACTTAACATAAGATTTCTAATGAATAGTAACTCCTTAAAAAAAATGTTTAATTTTTAATATTTTATGATGAAAATGAATCCAAAATTAACGACACGAATACGACATAAGACCATTGTTTTAGATCCTGACATATATGGGGATATATGTCATGAAAAACAAGCCCTTATTTTACGAGTAAATTCAGTTTGCAAAATTTGCATCACGCCATGTGATGCTTTTGGGAATTCTATAACATGTGGGCTTTCATGCCTTTGCATGAATATAATGTGCAAGTTTTGGTGTTTTATTACCAAAATGAGTGAATAATTGCACTAGGCATGGTGGCGTAGTGTACCTAATGGTCTCCCTTGCTTGTACTTACTTGCTTTGGAAAGCGTTTATATTCATTTAAGAGTAATTCCTATCAAAATATATCTTATTGTAGTTCCTTGAAGACGGTAACTGAATGGAAATGACGCTAAGAGGGGCTTGAAAGGTGTAAGTGCTTCTGCCAAGGAGTTAAAACCGTTTGATGCATATGTTCACGTTAGTCACGAAAGCGGCTGTAGAACTTTTCGCAACACATACAATGTGTTGCGGCAAAGGCGGCTCCTTCTCCGAAAAAATCTTCGGGCAAAGTTAATAGCGAAGAACATTTAAGCAGTGAAGTGCAGCAGTCCAGTGCGTAGGCCACTTTCGATAAGTTAATGTAAATGGTTGTTTTTTTTTTTTGGTCAAGAGCTGAGCCTTTTTCATCCGAACACATGCCATCAGTATTTTTAAAATTTCTTAGGTACTACACAAATCCATAAACATTAAAGTGAAATTTATGCCCCCTTAAATTAAAGATGTCTGCAGCGTTGCCATGTTTTAATATTTTTGCAAAAAGAATGTTTCTTGATACTTGAATGTATGCTTAAGAACCTTGTCACACACAACTATCCCAATGCGCTGAAGCAGAGGCTTGCCTTTCTTGTTTGTCTTCATCTAAAAGAGTGCATTTCCCAACTCAACGTCATGTCAGTGAAGCCAAATCAGATTGGATCTCAATTAAAGGTCTGACCGCGCTAAGTCGTCCAACTAAGTGCAGTTACTATATGATATGACTTCCGGATAAAAAAGAGGTAAAAAAGTCTTAAAGAATTACGCAGCGTGAGAAGGCGCATCAGCGCAACTCTTAAACGAAGCCAATAATTTTGGTGAATACTCTCAGACATAATGGTGAGATTCTTCTCAGCAATTTGTTCCGAGGAACGCAATACATAAACGAAGATAATCGAAGACAATTTAGTTCATCGGGTTTTCGACCGTAGGAGTATATTTTTGATTCATGGCAAAGCACTCGTATCGGTCTGTCTAACCGTTTTCACGTCCAGAGCAGTAACATTTGAGATATGTGTATGTCCAACAGTCCAGTACAACGTCCGCAGTGTATATACATGTGTGCATATGCATAATAAAAAAATGGAACGGTAAATAGACTTGCTTTAGAAATTAATTATTTCCAAAAATTTTCAATTACTATCCGTGTAGTGCCACCTAAAATCTGGCGCTTAATGGCAGTTTATTAAGCAGTAAAAAACTTGAAGTGCGTTCAAAAGACTTTTTCATAACTCTTTCATAACTTAAATAACTTCCTCTTCCCCTACCGTCTTTGCGGTATGCAAGCTTTTAGTTAGAGTAGTAAGCGTTACAAACGAAATAATGGATTCATTATATTTCCATCTTATTGTGGAACACAGTAAAGTAAGTACATTTTATTATGCTGCACATATCCAGGTTCTTTTCTAAAATTTCTTGCGTAATTTTTTATGAAGTATCCTTAAGTTTTTTATTTTTGAAATTTTTTCACGTAATTCATTATATTTAATTAATGATTCTTTTTGGCAAAGGTTAAGTGACTCTTCTCACTTTACAATTCTTCTAAGATCGTTTTATGCATAAAAGTAAACGTAAAATTATGTTTCTGTTGCTTTGAGCAGCCACACAACGCTCGTAATGAAGTTTTAGACTCAATTGAAAGGCAAAATTAAAATTTTGAAAATACAATAAAATGTTTAAAAAATTATTCTCGGCCGCTTCCACAGGATCTAATCATAATTTTCTTATCTTATTTTAAAATTAATAAGTTAGTAGGTGTAGTTAGTAGGGCAATGTTTCCCAATGAATACGAAATTATGGGTAATTTTCTCGAATTTATTTAATGAAAGATTAGTGAATTTATTGAAACAAATTTTTTTTTGTTTCTATTAAAAAAATTTATTAATTTAAAGAGGATCGATTAAAAAAATCCTCGATAAAAATAAATGTGTGTGTCAACCTGCAGACAATCGCTCGAGAAATAAAGGCAACTGATGGTGCGGCAAGAGAAAATCTTTTAAAAATTATGATTGCGGTTACATACGCAAAAGTCACATAAAATATTCGACCTCTGATAAAAACTTTCACTATCAAGCATTTTTGAATAGCTAAGGCAGTGGTTTCCAACCTTTTTGTACCGGCGCCCCCCTTTTTAAAAAAAAAAATGAATGCGCCCCTATTTGAAAAACAAAAAAAAAAAACACCGAAACAATCAGATGCTTCTGTTTACTGAAGTTTGGCGCGAGTAAGCACGAGAATAACTGGGATGTTGCAGGTGCTTATCTTTTGATTCCACGCCCCACCGGTACTCGGCTCCAAACGCGAAAGCGAGATATTTCGATTCGAAGAAGAGTATGAATTGGATGTTTTACCATTTGTACACCAAAAATCCGCGGCGAGGATTGTGGATTACGTACACTGCTGATTCATTTTTTTGACCCCCATTTGACTTTTTTGGTTTGTATTTGAAAATGATATTTTGGAAACAGCTACATGCCCCTCCCTTGCAACAGTATCGCGCCCCCCAGGTTGGAAACCACTGAGCTAAGGACAATGTACAACGATAAAAAAAACCGGGGATGTCCCCTGTTCGTGTAATACAATGACGGTCAAACAGAGGCGAGGGAAGGAAAAGAGAAAGAGCGAGGCGATGACCGTAGCCCAATCGATAAGAGATGCGCCTTTAGGTTAGCTGTTTCAAGTAGGTTGTAGGATTTAGTTGTGATCAATTGGTGAGGTGATGTGGCCTGTTAGGTTTGGGATTTAGGTTATAGGATTTAGTTGTGATTAATCAATCAGGTGATGTGCCCTGCCCGTGCAACACACTGACGGTCAAATAGAGCCGAGGGAAGGAAAAGAGCTAGGGAGAGACGATGATCGTAGCCCAGTGGCTGTGCGCCTAATCGATAAGAGATGTGCCTTTAGGTTAGCTGTTTCAAGTAGGTTGTAGGATTTAGTTGTGATCAATTGGTGAGGTGATGTGGTCTGCTAGGTTAGGGATTTAGGTTATAGGATTTAGTTGTGATTAATCAATCAGGTGATGGTCCCTGCCCGTGCAACACACTGACGGTCAAATAGAGCCGATGGAAGGAAAAGAGCTAGGGAGAGACGATGAGGGCAGCCCGTGGGCTGTGTGCTCAATCGATAATTGATGTGCCTTTACCCTTGCTGGTTGATGTAGGTTGAAGGATTTACTTAGGATTCAGTTATGTTTGTCTTTCTCTACAGTTGGAATGTCCAACCGGCAAAAATTCAGACATAAGACAAGGCCTTTTAGATATCATTGATTATGTTGGATTTGAGAATCGGTCGAACCCGCAAGATTTGCTCTTAGAAGATTTTCTTGTTTTTATGTCTCATAGACGAGATCGAGAATCACTCTGTACGCGTAACTCAAGAATATGCGATAGAGATTCGGTAAGGTTTATATATTTGGAATTAACCCGAAATTCTGAAGCGATTATGCGACTTAGCCTCCCCACACTTCTGTTAGGAAGTCAGCTTATTTTCTGTTGCGGAAATTGATACAGTCGCGAAAACTCCTGTGGAAGTGTGTAATTTAGCGGATATATCCTTGAAATGTAACACCCAAAAATATGCCTGCAATAGTTAAAAAGCCGAAATAACCCCAAATAATGTAAAATTTTAACATATTTTCATTTTGTAAAACCCAGAGTAGTCTGCTTTGCCAGTGTCAATGTATATGAAAAAATTCTTAATTGTTCCCTTCGCAGTTTATTCGTAGCCGCATTCGGATCGGATTAGAAAGACCGATATGTATACGCATAGATGTGCATATAAATTTTGCGTATGTATGGTATCATTGGAATTAAAATTTAGTCCCTTTATTTTTTGACATTTGTACGAGTCGTTTTTTCTTTTTTTTTTTGGAATTTCAGTTTATTTGTTTTTGTGATATAAAATTCCGTTAGAATTTAAAAATTCTAAATTATCTTTAAATAACTAAAAACTGGCATTACTAAAAACTTCATCGCCCTACATATATATTCGCATATATATTTATATATATATTTATTACATATATATTCGTATATATAATTATATATCTATTTACTACATACATATTCCTACAAACATTGGTGTATATGTGGATATCCATAGATATATTCGTAAGTTTCATATATATATTTATGTGGCTATATACATGTGTGTGTATGTCGAAAACGCTATTCGTTACGCACAGATTTTTTTGCAATAATATTAAACGCAACGTTATTAAATTCTTCCATTCAAAGTTTTGAACTTTATATCTGCATTAAATTTATTTTATGCGCATAGATTTTGCATACTTACGTATATACGTGTGCGTAAATAGGGATTTCCTGTTGTGCGTGTTGGAAAGGGATTTGTACTTTTAAATTTTGAAATTGTACAAGTGTTGGTTTTTCACTCATATAATACTTAATATATGTAATGCATGCACAAGTGTGTACGCACAATATTCGCACAAATATGTAAAAATTAATCTCTACCACAAATCAGAAAACACCTTATATTTGCCTTTGATCGAATCTTTTAATATCCATCAGCAGCAGTACGAGCTTTCATTCGTTTGATATACTTTGCATATATATATATAAATGTATATATATACATACATATATATATATATATATATATATACATATATAAAGTTTCATAGGTCGTAGTTTCGTAGCTATGCCAACCAATAAACGTATTCAGTTACTCCCCTTTACGTTTTAAGTATATGCGGCGGAATTCTTACTTCTATTTAAATGATTTTGATTATTATGCAAAACTCAAGTCGAAATTCAAGCTGGAACAAAAAAACTTTTAAGAATTTAAGGCCAATATTTAGGAAATTTATATCCATGATAGTGACGCAAGCGACTTTTCCACATAACGTTTTCCAATCGAACTTGAAGATGTCGCGGAGAGGCAGACTGCCAGGCAAAAATGTTTAAAACGATTCCTTATCCTCGACGACCAAGAATCGATATACAGACATAGAAGGATTACCGAACGCATGTATCTATGCATTAAACATATTTCTCAAATTTAGGGGATCTTTTTCCTGTGGGGACAAAAAAAAAAAATGGAAATATACCTACACTTGCATATTCACCAGACCGCATAGTTAAGCAATATTTAATTTATACCCCATGTGCATACAATCTTAAATATTTCTTTTAAAATGATTTATAATTTTGGTAGGATGTGAACGTAGGAGAGAGAGGAATACATGCATTGATTGCATGGTCTGGTGCCTGCCATTGAGGGGATTATTAAAAAGATATATTATATTAAAATCAGTTGCAACCGGTGCAAGCCGAAGGTAAAGGTTTTGTCATCTGAAACAACAGATGTATATTTTTGTTTGCTTAATAAGTAAAAGTAAGATTTACTGCTCGACAATGGATGGAAGCTAATAAATTTTAATAAAGTTCTCTCTGCCAGTAAGTTGAAAGGTTAACTACGTTGAAAACAAAGGAGACGCTATCTGTGTGTTTTTATTTGAACTTTTTTTTTTTTTTTTTTTGCTTTTATTTTCTTTCGCTTTATGTCCTCTCATTGCTTCAATATACTATATAGATAGGTAGGTACTGGGTGTCAGGAGAATACAAGTTGTTGTGTTTACAAAACTATATTATATTTTTCATGTGTGCAAAGAATGTTTTATTTTTCATCATATATATAGCAATGAAGACTTATATGTTAACATTGAAATGCTTTTGTTTTTTCTCTTACAGCCTTCTCATTATGTTGCCGTTACCAATCCTAATGATCAAACCGATGCTACTATGACAGATGTTGCCGCGAAAACTGCCCGCATAAAACAACTTGTGGGACAATTGCAAAATAATTTATGCAATGTTTCGGTTATGAGTGATCCCGATTTGGATTCGCTTTCGAATATGGATCCAAATTCATTGGTGGATATAACTGGCAAAGATTTCATGGAACAACTTAAGGATTCAGGCAGGTTAGGGGGAGAGGCCCAGATGTGGTGGTTATATCCCCCTTCTATGACTATAAATGCCTCGCACATCTATGTCTCGTTATTCTTCTCTGATTTTCATTTACTCTTAAGTATTCTAATTTCCTTATAAACACTGCCACATATATATTGTTATCACACACTGTGTCACGTCTCTGTTAAAATCTAAATGTACACATCTTAGCTATCTTTAGCACTTGCTGTCTGTCTATCTATTTGTTTTCGAGCAACTCGAAGCTGCGATATTTGGACTTCGCAGTTGTCGTGATCGATGTATCATTCCGTCGTAACATGCTTTTTTATCCCATATTTTGCTCATGCATCCTTATTTCTATTCAAAAAAGAAATAAGACCATTATAATCCGGCAAGATTGACCAGTAGATACCCTACACTATTTCACGTGATATTCATTTTTTTAATAATCCGCCAAAAACCATACATTATTTTTTTTTAAAAGTACACTTTTCATAAAAGCCCAGAATAGGGCGAGCATCACCCAAACGTCAACTAATGTGATCAAAATTAGGCAAATTTAATTTACTTTTGAAAGATTTTTTTTTGATGCTGTTTCCATCATAAACAACTAAACATTACACTTTGCCACCATAGAAGCGCTTACTTTCCATGAGAGGCTCTATATAGGCCGAGATCTAAAAATTAGACCAATGCGATCCCAATTCTGTTCGATTAATTTTTATGCTGCATTGCTACTAAGGACAATTTCCATCGAAAAATATTAAAAATTATATTAAGGGTTTATTTTTTAGCTTCAAGTTGACTTGAGATAACTTTGCCATTACGAAGACTGATTTCTTCGCGTTTTTAGTTCCACGGATGAATTACCGATTTGTTGATTTCTGCCGATTTCAAGCCATCAGCTGATACGACTTTTTACACACTGTTTACTTTAATTACAAACCGTTGAGTAATTTTGTAAGGTCTCATATAAGGCTGTTGGAAAGACCTCAATGCGGAAACGTTCCTTAAAAGCACATAGGAAGATGCTGTCGTATCTCAAGGAATACGCCAAAGTGTATTTCCATGTCGAGTTATTTTCCAAGCTTGCATTTTTTGCATATTCTTACAAAATGTTTCCCGTCAGCCGTTATTTGCCGAGTAGATCTTTTCAGCTACGAATTGCGCAAGGGATTACTATATAAAGTTGTATCACAAACTATCACAGCAGGTACGTAACCAGCAAACTGTAGCAATTACTGCGAAGTCCAAGTAATACTAATGGCAAGGCTTCTATCCATTTTGTATCAGTGTGACATTTAATATACAATTTTTCAAAGTCTGATGCCATCTATCAATTTCGCCGTTACTTTGGGGATGATATGATGTCGTAAGGACGCTTTTGAAACCAAGCACTCGGAATAAAGAGAATCCGCATTGTCTGCCTTGATCGGTTATAATGCAACACGTGAAATGTTCCTTTCCTGCAACCTCGGTAGGCCACGTATTCCTTCGAACTGTGACATTTCTCATCATAATTAATAGGTACCAAAAAGTTCCACGAAAATACGAACGAATACAAAAGAGTATATTTTAAGTTCAAGTCGAAAATGTGGCCATTTATTTCTTCGTCAGGGTCATCAATGTGCTGTCGTTACGCCGCTGCTTGTAAACTCGCAATAATAAAAATTTTCCGTAACAAAGATGTAACTGACAGCAATTTGTTGTTAGCCAAAAAACTCGAATTTTTAGTGAACAAATTTATTAATTAAGTTCAGGTCTGCCCATATTTTGCAACCCTACCAATCTTTTCATATTCTAAATATGTCTTAACAGAGTTACCATCACTTTTAAAACTATTATTAATCGGCAAAGGCTTTTATTTACTTATTGACGTTTACGGAAATTCGAAGCCGTGGAGGTCTGTTATAGGTGATAATCCTTACATAGGAACGGGGTCCCGAAAAATAGACCTATGCGGTCCATTTGTTATCCTTTATGTCAAATTATTATTGTCGATGAATTTTTACCGAAAAATATTTTTACCAAATAAATGTTCAGCTTCCATAGGCACGGTTATATGACAGTGGGTTCAAAAAATTGCCATAGCGGTTCTAAATTTTCGACATCAATTTACAATGTCGAAATCCTATGACTAAACGAATTTTGTTGCGATATTCTATAAATCACAAGATGACTTCTTTAAAAAAAGGAGTTATACGGACAGTAGTCGAAAAAGTCAAGCGACCGGAATCGTTTTCAGCAGGGCATGCAATCAAAATATATCAAAAATTTCGACAGGTAGGTTGAACACGAGCTTGTGCCTACGATCAGAAAATAATTCTAAATCTATCAGTATACCCCCAGCTCGCTCTAAGTATGATGTACATACGCAGAAATTTAATAGATCCTGCGCGACAAGAGATTAGTAAGAATGATGGCAGAAGTGTTCCCGCTCATGAAAACAATTACACGGAGTATTAGTCCTAGATTCGCTCTTTTGTTTTTTCACCATTTTGACATACTGCATAAGCACTGACAAGTCCGAGTTGTTTCCCATTGGATGTGGACCCGTAAAACTCTTTATAGGCAATTATTCCGTTAAGTAGGTTTCAAAATCTTATTTCAATGACCGGGAATCATTGATCAGAAATAACAATATGACCTTGTAAAGAATGTTCCAAACCTACTCCGCAACTTATTGGATGATTATTCGGATATATCGTTCAACAAATGCTTTACAAAGTAAGCTTACGACATCTTCGATAACGTAAAACTCGTTCTGTACTTTTATTATAATTATGCGAACTTTCATTATAAGCGACGAAAGAGAAGAAAAGAGGTTTCTTAACGAATTTGATGAGATATTTCTTATGTGTCGAAGCCATGTGTTAATGTTGTGGGGGATTACAGTCCCAGTTAGCTCAGAATATATTATACATGTTTATGTGGCGGTGTCAGCCAAAGGTGTTGCACTGTCGATTCATTAGTACAATATGTTTCATCCATTAATCCATTTCTTTAAAACAATTGAAAAATTCTTCTTACTATGTTCAAAGTGTTCTTCTAATTTCTTTCTTTGTTTTGTTTTTGTTTCCCCCAATCGTTCAATACATTTTTTATGTGTGTGTGTATGCGTGTATATTTTTTACTTTTCCTTTTTAATTTCATATTTTTTCTTTGTGTTGTCTATTACTTTTTGTTGTTATTTTTTTATTTCTTATTACACGTAGACCATTGTGTGCAAAGCGAAACGCTCAGGACCGAATTAACTTGTTAAAGTTATTAAAAGAAGGCGCGATATTTTGTTCTGAACGTTACCCGGAGGATGCGGAAGCCATTGATATGGAAATACGGCGGCAATTGAATGAGGAAACATACGTCGATAAAGCAAATAATGTGGAGACAACCGAACAAGACCAAAATATAATGCAGTTAGAAGACACCAATGGAACAACGGCAACGGCGACAACATCGACAACAATAATGACAAATACGAAACCGCAACAAACTTTGGTAACAATTGTGGTAGACGATACAACTACATCTACGACAACGACGACAACACAAATCGCAACATTAACACCAACAGCAACAACAACAACAACAACAACAACAACAGCAACAACAAACAACAATAATAGTAACGATGCAGGTAACATTAAAATACACGACATATGACTACCGATTTTTCGTAGCATTACATGAAATTTGGAGAATATTTGTAAGGAAAAAGGTTGAAAAGGAAGGGGAAGGACATAGATTTTTTGAGAACCCTGGAATAAAAAAAAAACAAAAAAAAAAAAAAAATAAAAAACATTTAAATTGAAACTAAAGAAAAAATTTACATTTTTATTGAAGAAAAATAAAAACCCCGAGAGAAAGCACATTAATTGAATTTAAAAGCCAAACAAATTTTAAAAAATAAAAACGTAAGAGAAATGAAAAAGTTTCAAGCCTTTGGCGCAAAAACAATGATTTGGCAAATGAATAAAAAAAAAAATGTACTCTTTTTTCACGTTTTGCCAAAAAAAAAGAAAGAAAAATAAAATGCGTACACACAGACCGACATATAAGCGCGCACGTACACACACACACACCCCAAAAATACGAAGAGGCTTAAAGGAAATTCACAAACACGTTTACAAACAAAGAAGCACATCCATTCATACCTACGCTCTCTCAAATTTTTTACACTCCTTCACACACACACACACACACACACATACTTGTAATAAAGCAACTGAATGGTTAACGTTTAGCTGAGGAATATAATAAATTTGCAGGCATTATACTCGCAATAGTAAATAAAAAACAGAAAAAAAGAAAAAAAAAATCCCAAAGAAAAAAAAAAAACAAGATTTTACACAACTTTACATAAAAATTATTAAAAGAAATAAAATAAAATATAATGATTAAAAGCAAAATAAAGAGAAAGAAGAAATTCTAAAAAAAAAAAAAAAAAACTATACGTACTATAGCCTACATCCATGTACTACCTATTATAGTATTGTAACTTTATGAAACATAAATGATCTACATATATATATATATAAAGAAAGAAGGACGAAACACAAACTTATATACACCCATCCATATACTTATAGATGAAAAAAAAAAAAAAACAAAAAATAAAAAGATATTCAATATGAAACTATTGTAATGCTCCGCATCATGCGCAAGGATCTGTAAACGAGAGTTAACGTTTTCGAAAAATTAAATAATAGTATTGTGAGGAAAAAAGTTTAAAAATAATTTAATAAAAAAATCTATTTAAAAAAACAAAAAAATAACAAAAAAAAAAAATATAAAAGAAAATGCAAATCAAGTAATTGGTAGAAACTTAATAAAAATCAGTGAGATATTGTATTAAATGAATAAGTGAACTAGAAAAAAATATATTCCCTCCGCTCGAAAATATGATTTACATTTCGTAAGCAATTTGAAATTTGACGAATGTATGTTAACTAATTTTCACTTTTTTTTTTTCTTGTTTAGAAATGTCGTGATAATTATGTTGCTTAAGTTCGAAATAAATGGTTTTTTCAAAGGTCTTGCTTTCCATAATTCAATCCTTTCCACATTGCCTTTTGGGGACATTCAATGCAACATTCTTAGCTTTCCATTAGACATCAAAATATGTCCATTATCTGAGACGGACAAGTACAGATCATTATTTAAACTTTTGCGTAAAAACGTTACGACATTTTCAAGACTTGTACTGAATTGACCTTTAAATCGTGCGGTAATATTATCAGATATACACAACGAATCGAATTTTTTTGAATTGTTGTAAGTGAACGTTAGCATGTGTACCGTTGACCAAACGGGAATTTTGATAAGCAGCTTAAATCATATGGAAATGATATTGAAGTGTGTATTGTTCTATATATTAGAGTTCGACCAACTCAAGAAGTCGGCGATTATGTTACTCGTTTTTTTTTAAACTTTAGATCATTTCAACAGGCCCAGTTTTTGTTATTTTGCCCGTTTTCAACCTTGACCTACAAGGCACATGTCTTTAAGATCAGTTTTCTACATTTATTTTTGAATAGCAGGCAACGGACAGACGGCTGAAAGACCGTCATAATCATATAATCGTAACCATGAAAATATGTAGAATTTATATGATTTCCGCTTCTTATTTCAGTATATTGTAACCTCATCTAGTCGAGAGGAGACATTTACCAATTGTATTAACGTGATTCAAAATTTAAAAAGAAAATATTCTCAATGCGTTGACATTGATATCATTGCTGGCGACGTCGAATTCGAACTTCTTTACTAAATTTGAATTTTGTAATTTGATAGATCGTGGAGAAGAAAGTGAGAGAGAGAGAGGGGGAGAAAGGGAGAGGGAGAGTGGGGAAGAGAGAGAAAGCTAGTGTGAGAGTGAGGGAGAGGAAGAGAGTGAGAGACAAGGTGTAAGAGGGAGAGGGTGAGGGAGAGGGTAGGAAGAGGGTAGAAAGAGAAAGAGTGTGAGAGGGGGTGACAGAGGTAGTGGTAGTGGAAAAATGAGGGCGAGAGAGGGGATGAGGAAGAGAGGGAAAGAGAAATATGGCATCCAACTAGAACTTCTTTGCGGAATTTGGACCTTGTTATTTTGTACACATTGTTCGATAGAGAGATAGAGGGAGAGGAAGGAAGATAGGAGAGAGTGAGAGAGAGGAAGGAAGGGAGGGAGAGAGATAGCGAGCGAAGGGGAGATATCGAATTAGAACTTCTATGTTAGATTACAATTTTGTAATTTTGTAATTGTTCGATTTAGAGCGAGACAGAGAGAGAGAGAGAGAGAGAGAGAGAGAGAGAGAGAGAGAAAGACAGAGAGAGAAGGATAGAGAGAGTTAGAGAGGGGAAAGAGAGACAAAGACACAGAGAGAGAGAGAGAGAGGTACAAAAATAGAGAGAGAGAGGAGGAGAGAAAGACGGCATTCACGACATCTTAATATTTGCATAACAATTAATATTAAAGTGGTATTAAAGTTTTGCAAGTAATCAAAATAGTTCACGAGGCGGACGGCTTGCAAAACAATAACAATTATGAAATCTCTAACTATCGCCTTAAAAATATTGCGTATAAATATTTTGCACAGTGTGATCAAATAAGACTTATATATTTTTTTGTTTTTCGTCCTCCCAAAAGCTCAAAATTTGTAGACAATAAATGATGATTGTAAAGCATATCTTTATTTAGAATATTCCATGTGGTGAGAGAAGCGAGTCCAAATTCTTGAAAATGATGTCTAATTGATTGTTGCCGATTTTTATCCATCGATATTTTCAACTGTACGCATAAAGTGAAGTTTAAACGTGAACTCTTTAAACTTTTTCTCCTATTTTTAATAATTATGAGTCGCAATTGTTTTTGTTTTTTTTTTTTCATAATTTTAAAAATATTTACAATTTAATTTATTTGTAAGCGTTTCGATAAATTCAATCCTTCATATTACTGAAGCAATATGTAACTATTTTAAAAGTGTAGATGAAAAATGTAGTTAGATAAAGAAATCGATATGTAAACGGTATTTTCGGATGAGGGAAGCCTAAATTGATCTAATCTAACGATAAATGAATGTTAATAAAGAAGAGAAGAGAAACCGTGAAAGAATATATAACTCTCTCTAATGCTTTGAGATTATAAGAAAACACTAAAGTGAATACTAAATACATGCCGGAAAGTACTTCGGTAAAGTACATGTGTGAAAAATCTTAAGTCCTTCGCCATAACATAAATCTAAGAAAATTTTCAAAAGAAGAAGACCTACAATAGAGTTTACAGATATCAAGAAGACTTCTTGAGATAATCTGAGCTGATCTTCCCGTTGCTGCTGCGGCCTGTATTTAAAACGATCTACTAGATAGGAAATCGCTTTGATCCATCTTCCATTCATATAAATTTTAAATTTCTTTCAATCAAGCTTGAAAAACAAGGTAAATCGAATCGGAATTGCTAAGTAAATTCAAAATATATATAATTGTTGCTGGATTTTAGAAAGAACGAGAATATATGAGTTTATATTTTAAATCACTTTCGTTTTACGTTCAAGAAGGTTTTTGTTATGTGGGTAATTTTCGCATAATATTAATAATTGTCAAGGCCTAGGAAAAATTGTTAATTATACCCTACACCACTTGTGGTACGGACGTATGCAACATGTAGAAGGGCTTAAACTAGACCTATCTTTTATTACACCGATCGATTCGGAGTCATAATTTGAATTTATCTAAGTCTGTCTGTTCGTCCGTCGGCTGTCCCTCTGATTTTTCTCCATGTAAATTTGTGTTCAAGCGTACAGGTCGCAATTTTTGAGATATTTCGATGAAATTAGGTGCAGTGGCGTGTTTTGACCCAAGGCCGAATGCTACTGAAAATGGTTCGGATCGGTTCACCTTTTCGACTACTCGGAAAAATTGCAATTTTCAAAATTTCTCAGCAAACATAGGTAAGCAGTAGTATTTCGGCGTTTTAAATGGGTATGAAATCATTGAACCGGCTGGGACAATTTTTGAACACCCTCTCCTATAATGAAAACTGAAGCTCAGGCTTAAATTTCAATGCTTCATGATGAAAATTATATCATAAGATTAATTTAACATAATAAAATTAACTGTACCGAATTAGGACGATCTTGGCTTCCCTTTTGGATCTTACTCTAGTAAAGAAAAGTCTAAGTTTTAATATGTGGCGATGAAATTTGACCCATAATAGTAATTGCATACAAAAATAAAAATTCTGTTAAACAATGTAGTGTAGGGTATTTAAGGGTCGGCTTCACCCGACTACAATGCTCTTACATAAAATCTAGTGCGACTATTTTCAATTCTAAATTGCCTTACTACTTAAGACTACTTAAAATTCAATTCTTAGATTTAATAATATTTTCGGTTAATACAAAAACTACGAAATTAATCTTAATCTAGTATATTAATAAAGTAATGCGACAATGGTATTTAAAAAAAAAAAAAACAAAAAAAACAAAAAAAGAATAATAACGCGATTTAGTGACAATCTCCGGCATTTTTTGTCTCACATTCCGCTTACTTAGTAAATATATGACAATTGCGAATAGATGTTATAGTTGAGATAGAGTGGTTTTTGTTCCGATATTTTAAAATGACGAATTTATGTAGAAATTTAATGCATATCGTGCTAAATGAAAAGCTTTTGAACCGGGATATCAAATTGAAAGCTCTATTTTCGATTCCATTCCATTTTTCATTCGTATAGATTCCTTTATTGTTATTGCCCCCGTGTATTTGGGAGCCAAAGTCACCGTTTTGCTGGGTTTACATACTCAGTCAAGTGAAAGTAAAATCTCATCATTTGGATTAATTTTGTCGCAACACTCAAGAATTCGTACAAGCAGAACGCACTTAAGGCTGCGCGGAGTGTGTATTTGAAAACGCTTTAGTTTTGTATTTGTTGAGTTTGATTGAAATAATTGTTGTATGTTGACAGATAAAAACAATTGCGTAAAATTGAAAATAGCATGTGATATGGCGGCGAGACTCTCTACTTCTCCTTAATCGAAAGCCAATTAAAATCTTACTATACATGTAAAGCAGTAGCGTTGACAATCTACTTACGTGAGTTAAGATTGAGTTGTAGAAACAAATGTAACTTACGAGGTATTAGATGCACTAAACTAAATCGCAGCCATGTTTTCAATTGCAGACAGACACACTTTTTGATCATTAAAGCAAATCTTGTCTCATGCAATTGATTCAAAAATTGTATTCGATTTTAGCCCTTGTAAGGGGCTCATTTATATTGCCATATAAATCGATATGTAAATACATTTGTAAATGAAATGAATGATGAAGTGAGATGCGATTGGAAATTTCTCTTTAATATTAAGATGAAATTCTAAATCGTTTTTGTATCGTTTTCAACGTGCAGCAGTCTTAATTAAACATAACCGAAATCAATTCGAAAACGAAAGTCCTAAAATCAATTACGAACGAAACGTGCTAATTGTATTTATCGGGTGCATATTGATTAACACAAAAGTAAATGTATGTAAATGTATATTTATGTACTATTCATATAGTACCATACCATACCACATCATATGTAGCACACTATGTACTATTCCACTGTAATACTCCACCATCTATCTATTTAAAGTATCGACTATCATTATATGTTAAATCATATCCAATTAGATTGATCGTCATGTGGGTAAAATCAATTATTGATTCGTTCCGCTTGATTTATAGCACTTTCAGTCAATTTATCATTTGCTTTGTCAGCTAATTTCATAGGCAAAGTCAAACCATCTATAGACATCTATAGGTACCGTTTAGAGAATTATCAAAAATCTTGTTAAGTAGGCATCACGAAAACAAAGGTCCACTCGAAGTATTGAATTTATGTCACGGCTTCTTTCAGCTCACAAGCTAATTCAGCTCTTTACCAATTCTTCCTTTGAATTTACAGTTAAACTCTGTAATGATTCTTTACCTTCATAAGGATGCTGGTTAGCTTTAGTCGCAATTATGGCGAATGCTTAGCTTTTTTCCCAATAGTCAATTTTGAAAGACAAACAGGGCGATGTTTGCCACCGATTGATTACTTTTGTTCATCTTTCCTAACCTTCGTGCATACATTTGCTTATCGCATATTGTTATCGTTGGCCCTTTCAATATATTAATGAATGAATGAATGAAGACAGAAATGAACTCGATTACTACCACGGCATAAACAATTGCCGTAAACAGTGAATTCAAAAGCGAATTCTCTTCTGCAAAGCTCAAAAACAATACCAATTAAATCTAAGGTTTAAATTAATTTGGATTTTATTGCATTAATAATAACTCAATTACAACGACGAAATGCATGTATGATTACATCCTTCAAGCAGGCAATTAAAGTTAACTCAAACCCTTGAAGCTATTTTTAAATATCTTTCACTGACATGCGATTTCTGTTATAATTATTACAGCTGGCTTGAATAGTTAAGTAAAACAAAAACAAAAAACTCATTAAATTCCATAAATTTCGTAAGTACATCTGATTATAGAAATATCCTAAGACTGATAATTAAATTTTGTTACAAAAACAAATTTAAAATTTCTTTTAAGAATATTGGAAGTTTGGTAAGATTGAGTATATTTTTAAAATGAGTCATTGTTTGGAAAGTGAATAGTAATGAATAATAGTGAGAGAGAAAGAACGAGAGTAAAAGCATCCAAAAAAAAAAAAAGAAAAAAAAAACAAGAAAAATACATTAAACATGAAGAACATCAAGAATACATAAATAAAAATTTTATTTCAAAGTAGATAAAAAAATTTTTAATTAAGATAAGATTTAAATGAGGAAAAATTAAAAAGTCACGTAAGCCTTTTTTTTTTTTTTTTTGATAAATTATGGTTATTCAACCTTCCGTAGCAGCAGCAGCAGCAAAAACTTTGATTTCCTTATTAATTTGTAAGAACGAAAGCATTTTTATTATTTTCAATTAACTGCCAATAAACAAAATAATCAAGAAGACAAATTATTTACTAAAAAAAAAAATTTATTAGAATTCTTTTAACTACGCTGAAGTAGACAGTTCATAGTCCCAGTTGCTCAGCACTTTATTGATTTCACTTAATGAAAGACCAATTTAACGTTCAAACAAATAAGTAATTAATAAATAATGTTTTTAAATATTTAGATAAAAATTATTTTTGCAAAGTATTAATAATAGATTTTACTAAAAAAAAAAAAAAAAAAATTGAAAAACAAAAAAACCAAAATTAATAGAATAAATAAAAGAGATGTCAAAAGCCTTTAAGAGTTGAAACGAACTTCAGATGCCCTTCACTTAGGTTCCAATATTATTAATCAACACACGACGAACTTTTTTTATGATGTAATGTATATATCTAACATATATATGTATACACATAATATGTACATATATATATTTATATATATATATATATATATATATCTATATAATATGTACATATATATATGTATATATATATATAGAATATGTACATGTGTATATGTATACATATATATATGTAAAGTTTATTTTTAATCAATTTTTTTATATATTAGTAGTAAATAAATTAATACGAACATGAGAAAACTTAATTTAAAGTGTAGGCAAGATTTTCAATTATAGATATCGTACTGTGTATTAGTTTTCAATAACAAAAAAAAAAAAAAAAAAAAAAAAAAAAAAAAAAAAAAAAAAAAAAATGTTTATTTAC
>KK502606.1:243576-265694 GCA_000688735.1 Glossina austeni
ACTTACCAATGCTTCTTGTTGAGAAAGCCAGCGTCGTAGTAATGCGAAGTAGATCCTAATTAGACTAACTACGTTTAGAAAGAGATGATATTTTTTCCTGAACATAGTTTTCAATGGGGGGGAAGCTCCAGTAGCGCTTTTCATTGATACCGCGTCCTACCCAGATATCCTTTCTTCCGCTATAGAGAAGATAATATATCTACTATTTCATGGCGACTATACTATCGTGTAAGTAGTCATGTGTACTTGTAAGACAATTCCATTTGTTCTTTTTAAAAATCTCTCTCATAAACTTATCTCTAACATTAGGTGGCAGGCAACCCGTCTGATTAAGGCTCATGCCAGGTGCAAACGTTAAAACACAGACACACATCTAACATTAGAAAAAAAAGAACCTTGATAATCGTTCATGCGCCATTTTGTTGTTGTAGTACTCCAACAAGTTAATTTGTCTATTTTGAAGACTTTCTTAGGAAAGGGGAGAGACACTGAATATTTTTTGCTTTCAAAAGCCATCTATTTCGTCTGCGCCATGATGATTGACCTCAATGGCATTTTAAGAGATTTCAGGCTAATGGCTGGCAAGGATCCATTCACTTAGCTACAAGCATATTTTTATAGCACTAGGAATTTCAAGTAAAGATCTAAAAAACCAAGCGATAATCCTAATTAGTACGATAGCCGTGCAATAATTTTATCAATTGATTATGAATTGAATATAGTGCGAAAATGAATGAGATGAGTGTGTGTGCCGCAAAGGTGTTTAAATCTGTTATGTAGTGCTATTGCTTTATCCCAGTTTAGTTGATTTTATTTATGTCATATAAAGCATTGTTCTAGTTAAGTTAACCTAGTTTAGTTAATAACCTACTTTAGCTTATTATAGCTATTTTATTAGTTATCACAATGCAAACGCTTGACTCGCTACTCTAGTGTAAGTCCAGCTATAACTTCATTTGGTTGTAATTTTAGTTTTAACCTATTTCAGCCAATTATCTGCTTCGATTAAAAATTCATTTTTCAATCAAATGAAGTAAGAAAATGGAGAAGGCATCATATACAGGAATTTAGAAATTAATTGGCTTTTGTTCCTTAATTTTATTTTAATGAATTGTCTAAGTTTATACAGTTTTCTTTTTATTTATTTAAACATCATGCCTGTAATGCTTTTTAGTTTCCATTGGAGAACAATAAACTCTGCTACACATTTATTTATTAGTTTTAAGGAAGGACTGTAAATTAAATATTCCATATAAAAAAAAAAAAAGAAGAAATATTGAGCTTAGCGGCCCATGATCTTCTAATGGTTGAATGAATTACTTATTGCATTTAAAAAAATAAAATATTTTATTTTAAACTTTATTTATACAGCAGAATATTAAAAAAAAAATTTCTTCCACAGATTCCATTTGTTTATGTGACACTCTATAATTTAAGGCATCATCTTAAAAAGCCATTAAAATTCCTTTGCAACATATGCTACCAACATTACCTTCTAATTATGCTTTTAGCTCTAATGTCAAGGATAACTTTTTGACATTAAAATAAGTAAAAGCATTGTAGTCAGGCCAGGCCGACTATCAAACACACAGACAGCAAGACGAATCGACACACGGATAAGGTTAAATCGATTCAGAAGTGGGTTGTGTGTCCACGCCCTCCAACTTCACATAAATGTCATACCCTTGCCATACCTGCTTCTCTACTCTACTTACCCTCCATTGGGGAGTTTGTGGACCTCTTGCCGCCTAACCTTTTAATGACGCTAAGCGCTCCATCTTTCCCTTTAGTTAATAATTCTACGTTTATAAATCTTATAATCAATAATTCTGGAGTTATTATCCGCATTGCCAATAACTGGGCAATAAATTCCCAAATTTTTAATACTAACCTCGTCTTCCCTCTTACGTTACCTATGCGGACGTGGGGAGAATGTCGTCTTCCATTGGCCGGGACCAGCCCAAGTTTCCAAGAAGGAATAACAAGATATTTTATTCCCCACCTTCCTCTTCCTGTGCACATGGGGCTCTTTAATAAAAGAATTCATTCCTAGGGATAAATGTCGAAGTAGTAATTCGGTAACTTCTAACCTATAACGACGTTCCCACCAAAAAAAACCGAATTTCTCCTCAGACCCAGTGACTATTATTTACCAAAATGTCAAGGGCCTAAATTCCAACATTTACCTGAAATCAGTGAGCACAGAACATGACTGTTTGGTGTTCACTGAAACCTAGCTTAAGTCAGATCTGCACTCGTTGGAACCTGTTCCTCTAGATCGTACTGGTTGTGGCCTCAAAATCTACTGACATGATCATAGCATTGGAGGATTTGGAGGCTATATGATAACCACTTCAAAAGATGAATCCCCTCCTGGAGATATAGAAACCATAAATCTCTCTGTTAAACGTAGTTATGCGCAGTCCTGTCTCCTTCAGTCGAATACAGACAATTTGGTTACATAGAGCTCAACAAATTTTTTAAAGTTAAATTTAAAAAATGCTGGAGTTCATTTCTTTTTGCCGCAACACACGTTGCACACAGCTATTCAGAAGATTCGTAAATAAAACTAGATCTGCACTTGGCTTTATGAAATGATGGTCTAGAGAATTTGACGACCCATATGTTATAAAAAGCATATTCATTAGCTTGGTGAGACAAGTTCTCGTATCTGCTTCGGTTATATGGTCTTCTTCCTACGCCATGTGCCATGTTGACTCAATCGACTCAGTTCAAAAACAATGCCTGCTTTTGGAACCTGCCTGCCTTGAGGAACTTGTACTCCCCCTTTGTCTCCTTTGTCTGGTGTTTCTGGTCTTACCTTCATTAGAGTCATTAGAGAGTAGTTGAGTTAATTAATGCTATTATTGGCTCGTCGGCACTGTCCTAGTCGTTCTTCTAGAAACTTTATTTTCATAAAGCTCAGTCAATATAGATACAACGACGAATGAGTTTTTCAACTCATTCAGGGACCTTTGTCAGAATCTTAATTATATCTATAACTGCGGCTTTTTAAACTATATCAAAGCTACGCTATCTCTCTATTATACTCTATTTATGTCATATTTAAACTAACTGTCAATCGTTCAAGCTTCGTATGATTCGTCGATGGAACCAAGTATGTTCACTATAATTGGGCCAAGAAGTCAAGCTTTGGCATGTTTGCAATGATTTAGGGGCTTAGTTCCAAATCGGATCCACTCTGAGAAGAGTGTGTATATGCTTTTTTTCTTTCCTTTTTATCTTGTTTATTTATATATGTGAATATAGTTTTATTTTTCTTCATCTTTTTTTCTTTTTTGTCTAGAGTCTATTCGTAATAAGTAGATGAAGATTTATTTTTAAGAATAAATCTGATACGGTTGTAAGTTTATGTTACCTGAATTTCATGGAAGTAAATAAATAAAAATTATTCTAAATGTACACTGACTTGACATACCCTATAATGTGCGGGGATAAACTACTTGTCAGGAAGCATAGATTTGCCGAAATTCTCTTCTTCTCATGATGAACCCTGATAACGGTTTTTGACCGGCGAAGAAGAATTTAAAGCTTCGACTATCTATAATTTGGCGACAAGTTTTCTGATAGAAAGCTTAGGGGTACACTGGAAGAAGCTTAACTTTGAGCACTTCTTCTCTCGTGGACTATTGTTATGGAGAAAGCACAAACCAACTTTTATTGTATTATAACTGGTTACGCAAAGTACACTGATATAGTAATAGTCGAGAGCATGGACCCCACCAATGGTGTAGGCTATAATTATATATTTAAACTCGAGTGTCGTTTTCGAAATGTTCACTTTTCCTCTTATGTCATGTAAGTATATCGGAAAGTGGTATAACTTTGAGAAAATTTGCAAAAAAATGAGGTAAATGAACTCCACCGCATATTTATTAAAATCGAATTTTGTTGCCCATTGTCTGAGGGGGTCCTTTAGCAATTTAAATCACTTTCAACTTATTTGCAGATATTCAAAAATTACATCGATTTGGTTTTATGTGAGAACAAATTCTTCACGTGACGAGGGCATGGTGCTGTTTTACAGGTAATTTGAGGGCATTTAATAAGAGAAGGCATGAATTTGTAGACTTGCGATAATTAAGATAATCTTGTTAAGATAATCTCTTTGGGAATGAAGTCTTCCTTTATGATGCAGGGACTGCATTGGCATATTGCCAAACAGGCTAAATCAGAAGGACTTGCTTTTCGTTTCTCAAGAGGCTTTCAAATTAGTATTAAAAAATTTTCTTTGAGCACTTCAACATCTACATAATTTTATTTTATTTGGCTTTCGTAAATAATTTCAAGAAAGTTAGCCATAATCTCTTGCTCACTATGTAACGATAGCCCATAAGTTGTCAAAATAAATTTTTTTGATGAAATTTTCATACAACAATGAGACGATCTGATTACTTATATGGAAGCACATAAGAAAGTTATGTTTAACTTGCCGTAGCTTGTTGAAACTCACCAAATTAAAGTCCTACTAGGGATCAATTATAAAATGCTCTGGTAGCTCCGAATGTATCACTTGGTTAATTGATGCTTTTTCTAAAAACGAATAAAAAATTCGATGAGCGGAGAGTAATATTTTTTCGTATTCGTAAAAATAACGATACTTTTTTTGTGAATCATTCAAATCGTGTAGATTTTTATATAAGCAATTTTTTATGTAAGAATTTATACCGCAATGCCTGTTAAATGTTTAATTTTAATTAACATATTTTTACAAAAATTCCAACATTTGTTGTTTGCATGAAAACCACATGATTTTTTAAGAAACCATTTACCAAAATGATAGTAAAAGCAAGCACACATTTATGACGCTTACCTCACCTCACACTCACCTCGACAATTGTGGAAAAGATTAACAGCAATTACCGGGAAAAGGGATTAACACAGAAATGCTGTTACTAAGTGAGGTACTGATAGCTTACTGCTAAAAGTATACTTTAGGACAATATTTGCAGAAGGCAAAGTCAGTGGAGTCGAGGGAGTTGAGGTGTAACCACAACCAGCACTAAAACGTTGTAAATATAAGTTCCTGTAAGTACTTCGTACATAGATGTCCTAGGAAGTATAAACAAAGCCTAAGTGGAATTTAATCTCACAAGGACTTAAATAAGAAACCGAACACCACAAAAGGACAGTTTACGTTACAATTTTTAAAATCCTTTAATTGCCTTTTCCATTGCTTTCACTAAGATTTTTTCACTTACGTCATCGAGCATGACATTCAATAATGATGACTTAGAAAATTGGTCTTACATATAATTTTAAAAATATTATTTTGTCGACTTTTGAATACGTTAGTTTAGTGGTCCGTCGTTACGTCAGCCTGTTCATTTGGCGATTTTTCGAAAAGCTATTCTGTAGGTTTGGCAGTAGGTTGGGGAGTTCATCGACCTGTTCGTTTGCCGATTTGTCGATATTTCAGTTTGTTGCTATGTCGGGTTGTCGATCTCCCGTTTTTGGTTAGCCGGTTAGTCTATATAGGTCAATTTATTGATTAGTCAGTCCGTACGTACTATGGTTTGTCAATCCGCTGTGTTCATCTGTCGGCTTCCAGGGGCCAATTTGAAAATTTACATCGTTCCAGCATAGGCGTAATTTATCGGATCCGAAAGATATTTGTGGATGTTGCAAACGAAACAACATTTTTGTTATAACTTTATTCTCCATTAATAGATATGAAAATTCATAAGAATTTCACAATTAAAACGGATAGCCGGCATTCGTTTTTTCCTTGGTATATGTTTGTGTATGAAATATGTAATTGATCGTTTTATACCATTTGCGGTATACAATAAAATGTGAAAATACAATATGAAAACTCATGATAAAGAGAAAGAGAGAGACGTAGAGTTATTATTACTGTTTTATGTGGGATTGAAAGTAATGAGTCCGAAATGTTTATTCTCTTGTTGAATGCGATAGCATGCTGGCGGTTTCAAAAATTCATCAGATTTCGTACTTCAGAATTTGTAATTGAAGCCTTGTATTTTTTCCCACCTACCAGCCCACCACTGTGTACCTGTGTACCTTGATCGATTCAAGCAAGCACACGTCATCATACAACGTTGATACATATAACGTTGTTGTTTTTACTGCTTTTCATAACAACGAATATTTGCCTACATGCCGACACTTAACTAACGGCGTATTGCAGCCATTAAGGCCTACACATACATACATAGACTTTCTTGCTTACTATGTAATTTTCTGTTGCTTGTAGTTTTAAGCTTAGTTTGTAATTTTAAGAGAAAAAAGCAAATTTAGCAAAGCGTCGTTTTGCATTTTGTTCTGCTCGGATATTGTAAGAAGTGGTCCGTATATAACATGACCATCAATAAGGACTTAAATATCGATCACAAAGCAATTTCCTATTATCGATATATGCAAACAAGCTCGATGTTTATGTGGCTTATGAAGTGCTTGCTATAATCTCTGGAAGGGTTCAGCTTTCTATCCCAGAATTTCAAAAAAAAAAAAGGTATCATTAAAAAATGAGAAAAAAATCTCGCAATATATTTTTTTCTCACATCTTCTATGTCATATATAATAACTGCATTTACAGTGCTTGTGTTTTCGAGCATAAACTTTCAGTTAAAGGCCTGTATCGAGTTACAAAAACTTTCGAAAGTTAATTGAGAAAATACTTGTTAATTGAAAAACACTTGGAAGATCGCTGTTATCACGCTCTGCATGTTCGCTCTACACACCATGTGTCACGTACACTCACATATCGGTTGGTTCAAGGACAGTGCTACCATATTTCAAAACCTTATTGCTTGCCTCGTCCTCTTCAAACAACATGCTGCTGCAAACAGCCTTGGTGCACATGCACACTCACACTCACAATAAATATATAGAAAAAGCATAAATAATAAATCCGGCATGATCTATGAAATGCCTCGAATTCTCGGTGAAGGCATCTAAAATGCCGCTTGGATGCAAACGTGCCAACTAACATAAATATTGTTATTATTAAAAAAAAAAAAAAAAAAAAAAAAAACAACAACAACAAAATTCCTTATGAATTTCTACATATATGTGGCAAAAAAAAAAAAGCTGCAAAGAGTGCTGCTATCGTTTGCTTGTTCATTGCGAACAAATGCTTAAACCTTTAAGTGACTTGTTTAGGAAACTAAAGTGGAGAAGAGACTGTGCACATAATCCTGATGCGATGTACATATATTCTTGAAAGTCTGCAAGTGCATAATAATATTTTTTATTTTTTTTTTTTTTGCTTTTTTGCTTTTTACTTTTTTAAATCCGTCCATATGAATAATGTATATATTAAGTTTGACATTTCGTTTGTCATTGCCATGTAAAATATGAACAACTCTACTGAGAAATGTTGAAAGGTGTCCTAAATACTAGGAAACAGAGCGAGTCCCCCCAGATATATTTACTTTCAATAGTCATTTGATGTTAAAAGGGTAAAGTGTCGTATGTATTGGTGTTCATGAATCGGTTTGGTCGCTTGTTTCACTTTAATTGCAATTTGTTAAAGAATTTCTTAAAAATATTTTACTGCATTAGTTACGGTATCTTACTGGATACAGTCAACTTAAGCGTGTATGCGTGTTATTAAATACTTTCTTTTCCTAGAGAACTTTATAATGTTTTACCATAAATTTCCACTTCTATGGCCTTATGAAAATAAAAATGCGATGGAATTTTGTGTTTCTACTAAATGAATAATTTATTGAAATTTAAAACAACAACAACAAATAAATGCTGTTTTCTTTGTAATTAATTAAATAAATGCTATTCACGAAAAATGTTTCTTAATTTTTTCTATTGCAATTGCTACTGTTGAGAAAGCTTGGAGGGCTTTTGTTGTTATTAACTTTTTTTTTTTTTTTTTTTTTTTTTTTTAATTTTTCTATTTCAATTTTTTCATTTCTTAGTACCATAGATCAACTCATAGAGCGAAGAAGCCAAGTGTTCAGCAAAAAATATTTGAAATTTCTCATGAGGAGTTACAGGCGTGTAGCGGGCCATTGGGAAAGTACGGGTCACCGCGTCAATCAATACACGTAAAGTAGGTTGTATATCTGCGGCCTGGAAAAGCAAGAAGAAGAAGAAGAAGAAGAAGAAGAAGAAGAAGAAATTTATGAGATGAGTTTAAAAAGCTTTTTTAAAACTATGCGATTTTCTTACTTCTTTCGAATATTTATCGACGGAAGTCATGGCCGCTTCGTAATAATCCTCTCCATAGGTTTTCTTTTGTTCGGCGGATAGCTTAGCCCACATTTCCTTTGCCTTTAAAGAGATTTAAAACTTGAAACAGCTTAATACTAATTATTGTAAAACTAATGTAAATATTTCATAAGAAATCTTGTAAGCATTGGAGGGAGAGCTGTACACAAAATATGTGCAGGTTCGGGATGTGAATCGATTTAAGCACGCTTGTGGAAATGTAAAATTAAAGCTTATAATGTTGAATGGATTCGATTCCAGGCTGCAGCTAGCTATAATTATTAAAGTGCTTTAAAACACTTCCGATTTCTGCTTTTGCTGGTTATCAATATCAAGGGCATGCCGAATAAATTTTGTTGAAAAAAATTCTTCTTTTTTCTTTGATATAATATTAGTTGGTAAAGAAAATTCAGTAAAGAAAAAATTTCCCTTCAAGTGAAAACTAAGTAAGCTCAAAACCTTGTGGCCTCGTTCAATATCTTTGAAAGCCGACAAATCGGGATTTAAATGAAATAAATATAAGAAAAAGCACTTTGGTTGTGCAGGACCGACTCCTAACTGAGTTATATTATTTATTGATATTGATATCGAAGAAGTGCAGAATGATTATCGATTTGCTCCGAATTTGTAAAAATTCGTTTTCTTGTCATAGCTTTCACTGTCATAAAGTACTAAAAATAACACTTTTTTTCCATATTAAAGCTTATTTTTCGTGAGAGTGGAGTGGTGTGTATGTTCTAAATTTTATATTGATCATTTCAATGTCCTATTCTATGTGTTATTGCTGCAAACCAGTTTTCATCGGATATTGTTAAAAATGAATTTTTTTTTATAAAAAAATTACTCTTGGGGTTGGTATGGGGTTCAAAAATTTAGGCCATTCGATCCGACTCCTTTAATTCAATTTAATAGCTCACATAAGTATTACTAAGCGTTGTCGTGAAAGTGATTCGTTCTATTTCATTTTCTTGGCCTTCAGCGAGAACTTGTCAAGACAGCGGAACTCCGATCTTTTCCTATTTCTCTTCCAAAAATTTTGTTATTAAAAATCCGTCAGGTCCTGGTCGAACAATCGTTGGTAGAGTTGACGAGACTCTTCTTCAAACAATTGCGGAAGTCCGGCATAGCTCTTATAATGAGTTCGCTACCGAATGGATGACTGCACACAGAATGCAGGAAAAGAGTGAAAGTGAAGTCATATTATTCAGTTCATTGTAATAAAGTCCGTAAAGTTTTTCCCTCACTTAATAACACATCACTCAATAAATCTCTGGTCTGACGCATATATGCCAAAACTCTTGGCATCCGCTAAAGATTTTTAGAGAAAACCAGCCTTCTGACGAAATGTCTCCAAATTTCATCACATTCCGATCGTAAGTGCTCCTTTTGACGCATGCTGTCCGCTCGGTTCACTGCCAATATGACTGCGGTTACAAGTCGCATAAAAAATCCTTCTTATTTCGCTAAATCATCAGAATGTTGTTGTCAAAAGTGAGCAAACGCGACACCTATTGCGAACAGAAAAATATTCAGGCAAAGAAGTGGATACACAGCCTTCTGATGTCTCTAAGGCATCAGCTTCCTCATGTAAATTCAATTTTCTTCCGGTCCTTGTGTATTTTTTTCAAGTTTTCCGAAACAATTACCGACTGAGCCGAGGTTTAAGACCGTCGATGTTCACCCACAAATTTTTGTTTTTCATTTTCTAACAGAAAAGTGTTGCCGTAACACCTTTCAAGCAATTGAGACATGTAAACTAACTCACTGAAAGCTAGTACTATCTAAAAATCAGATGGGCCTGTCAACAGAGAAGCAACAATGTTGCCTTATATGTGTTACATATAAAAGCCGTAAGATTTTTGGTGATATGTGCTTAGGTCGTATTGTCTCTTGGGTAGACATTTACTAGCAGATGATAAATTATTGACATGAAAATGTTTTAAATGTCCTTCCTTCAGTTTGTCTTTCAAGAAAAAAAAAAAAAACAATGATCGAGAAATACAAAATTATTTTATACTAATTTAATTAATTATGTTTCCTTTCCTTAGAATCGTAAATAGTATCATTTTGTTCTTCTGGCCAATAAGGAATTATTTTGAAAATTGTTTCAATTAGCTTTTGCCATAAAATTCCTGAGAAATGCAGAGAGTGGTGCTTTAATGGTTTCAAACAAAGTCTTTCATATAAAGTCGTTTGGCTTGCGAAGTCGATGAACATTTTCAAATTAAAAACGTGACATGCACATGTTTGCAAATTTTTGATGACGTTAGACATTTTTTTACAGTTGTGTTGTGTTGTGGAATTCATTATAAAGTCTACAAATGCATTAGAAATTAATTTCATCTGCGCATCAGAGGAATTATGAGTACTCTGTAGTCGCAGGCTTTTAACAGAAAAACCATTCTAACCGTTATTTGTAAGCTTAATCGGCTTTACCGATTTTGTTTACTTAACTTGGAATTCATATTTGCAGCAATTCGCATAAAATTGTATACGCCGTCGTCGTCATTAACAAGAATGTCAACCTTACCTTTACTTATATCCGTATACAAGTAAGAGATTATCTATGTAATCATCATCATTATCGCATTTGTTGGCCATGTGCGTACGCAGTGGTTAGCATTTATACAATCATTTGTTTTTATTATTACCGCCAATTATGGCTACGTTTTGCTTTCTTTCTTTTACTCGTTATACGTACATACATGCATATATTAGTTTGTAAGTTTATGGGGTTCTATTTAAAAACACATACAATGTTGATTGTTCTTCTTGCTCGTCCACGTCCATTTTTCTGCTAATAGCTAATAGGTTGGTTTATAAATCGCAAAGACTTACCTGCTCACGTAGTTCAGTTTCATTTAGCCAAGCATTGCCGGGTGAGAATTCACCAGCAGCAACAACGGAAACATCAACACCACGCGGACGCATTTCTTGCCGTAAACAAGCAGCAAAACTTTCCACAGCTGCTTGTGTTGCACATTGTATGCCACGTACTGGTGCTGGTACTTTATTAAGACCTTTGTCGTAAAATTATAATCATACCAAAGGTAGTTTGCGAACGAATAAAAAGAAAAAAAGAAATGGAATAATAAGGTAATATTGACCTTGAGATGGATCTTAAATATGCTCGGTACAAAGTTTCTTAGTTATGCGAACATCATTAACTGCATCCGAAGTGTAATTAAGTTTTTGTATAAAACTCAGAAATGCATGGGAAACACCTCATAATCTTATAGTGCGATTCCGAATTTATATAGCGACATGTATATATGGCGATGAAAAGCTTTTACTTATTTTATGGTCGCGGATAAAGCTTACAAAACTTAATTAATTACTCTCTCAGGAACGCTTGCAATATGCAGAAGCAGAAAAAAGTTTGCAAAACCAATTGCCAAAGCATTTTCGACCCAACTAGGTATTTAATATAATTAATAGGGTTGAAAAATGTTCACCATCTCTCTCTCGCTCTCTCTCTCTTTCTCATGTGTGTGTAGCAATAACTTTAAAGTTTGTTTGTTTGTTTAGAGTTTTACCCCATCAACATGGTCTGGTCGTAAAGAAATGATAAATACTTCTTTAAATATTATGGTTTAACAAGGGCGTGGCTTATTACGCGATTTCACTTTAGCAGCAATGGGCGACTGTTGGAGTGCAACATTGTAGCATATAAGTGTGAAGGGCTTTGATTCAGAAGTTAATTCTTCCAATCGAATATAGTTTTGATCAAAAATTCGTTATTTCCGAACCTGCCAGATACCTGTCACTTTAATGTGTTTCATATATTTCGAAATGAAAGCAAAACTTTTTGCATATTTTATATAGGTTTTATATAGGATGTGAACAATAAGCTTCGGACAAAACTAATAGTTTACTTTAATATTAGGAATCAACAGGCACTGGTTGAATCTGTTCAGAAATCAGGTATATCTATATGGACAAACAATGTGGGTTGATTCTAGAGCATGCTAATATTCTCTCTCCTTTTCTCTTTTCTCTTTTTAAGGTATACGAATATTAGATCTTCTGTATACCTTCGCCTGAGTATAGACTCAGGCGAATTAGACTATAGTTCAGTTTAAAGGCTTAACCCACCACAAAAATCATGTATTCCTCACGCCTTCAACCCCTTGTTCAACGGTTAATATGCATCAATTGAGAGTGCACCGCGTGAAAACTTGATGTCGACAACACATGGCCAGTTATAATGCTTAGCTTATACACTTCATTGGGACTTTTACAGGGAAACCTAAGCGGATTATCGTTGAACTTGTATTAGTTAAGAATATTTCTTGATCGATGGCAGCGACATAAAAGTTGATCCCGTTTAAGAAAACCGGCGGGTCAAGGACACCATTTACAACATAATTCCTAAGACTAGCCGACACTTCTCGAGCGAAGATAAAGAAGATAAAGATGAGTATTAATCCATTTCCACAGGGTGGCAGACGATCAGATGGATCCCAATCTTTAATTAGTTAGAGCAAAAAGCTGGAATTGTTCTTACAACGATTCATTTGAATTAACATGGCAGCGATAGGAAAGTGACCATAAAGTCGAGGTTCACATACATGGCTCACTTACATTTTTTTTTCGAAGCGGCGTGAAAATTGAAGTTTATGGTCAAACGCAACATCTAGATTGAGGAACGCACCTATATTCTCTCCGTTGGGTGAAGCAATAAAATATTGCTTGGATGGAACATGTTATGTCTCGAAGATGAATGCTTTTTATATTTCTCTTGATTTAATATCGCAGAGTGGGGTGGGTGAGAGTGGAGAGGTTACTAAATTATTTAAATCAGAAATGGAAGATACAGGAATGAGTTTCCGAGAATTGTTTAAGATAATCAATTAATTTTACGAGAATAGCTTAACGTCAGCTGTGTTAGGGAGCGACAGTTAGGGAGATTTAATTGCCAATCATTGTTGTTGTCATTAACCTAAGAGATAATAGCTTCTAAGTGACTACCTTGAGAGACTTCTGAAGTGACAAACATCTCGTTGGGGCGAAACTAGTTGAAAACCATCTTTAAGTATTTATCATCAAGATAAGGAATACCCACGTGGTGGGAAGCCTTACTGAAGCAAATTTCATAATAATAATATGCAGTTAACTTTGTCGTAGACCTTACTGACGTATATTATATCCATTATTGTGCGTTTAGCAAGGGCCTCAAATGCATGGCATTCGAGGTTTATGATGGTCGACCTGCTTTCAACGAAATGTCTTTTGCTGCACCTATAAGGTGGGAGAAAAATCCAGACTTCCAACAAGCAAAAAAACTGCTCGTTTCGATGGAACGATTCAAGCTCGCCCGGAGGCGGCATACTGTTGTCATTCTTCTTCTTTTAATTCCTTTAATTTTTCATCGCCATGGATAATTATTCCTGGAATAGACGTACAGTCGTGCATTTGAAAGAGATTAGTGCGGGAAGGATTAAAGCGAATGGAGCCAAAATTAAGTTGAAAGAATTTTCAAAAAAAAAATCAAGAGGACATAAGTGAGGGAAACGAAGTAACATTTCTTTTAGAGTTATCGAATTTATAGAATCACTTTAGGTTACTTAACACCCCAGACTTCATCTTAAATAAGTGTTTAGTGTAACGCTCTCCACTGAATTGGGAGACTTTGCTTCTGACAACGGTCGGAGTGGTAAACATAATCGAGACCTCTATTATTTATTAGATTTGCTTTATTTCAATTTACTTACCAGATGTTAAAAACACTATACGGCCATTTGCTCTACGTAATAATGGCAACATCAATTGTGTTAAGCGGGCAACACCTTCACATATGAGGAACAAAGTTTTATTACATATATGCTTTTTTTTGAACGTAACTGTCTTTCTTACCCAATAGATTTAAATCCAATGACTTGCGCAATACACCGAATGGTATCCATTCCAATTCGCCCAATGCAATCCAATGAGCGCAGTGCATTAAAGCCCATAATCCTTGGGCACCGTAAGGCAAATGCTCGGATATAAATAAAGCTGCTTCTAAAAGCTTTTCAAATGTGTATAAAAAAGTGAAAGTTTATATAAAAAGCCACGAAAATATTTGGTTTAGGTAAAAACAAAAAGCTATACCGTTTTTTCGGATGTCACATCCACATGTAAAATTTTCATTCGACCGGAAGTTTCTTCTTTTAAAATTTTCGCCTCTTCAGAATCTTCAACGGGCACATTGAAACCGGCATAGACAGTAAAGCCTAAATCGTCTAATTTTTTCGCTAAATACCAAGCGATAGGTGATTCGCAACCGGTAATCAAAACTCCTTTACCTGGAGCTGAAACCTGAAAAGTAAATAAAACAAATTTTTATTCCTCACTCTAATTGAAACCTTTGCTGCATTTCTTTTTTGCCTTTTATTTCCTATGCATCCGATATCAGTTACCCTAAAATGCACAAGCAGAGGCTTGTTGTTTAGGTAAAGCTTTTGTATAAACTTTTAAAAGCAGCAAATTAGAGGAAGTTATCGTTTCTTCTAACCACAGCGGAGAGTATAACCAAGACAAGTGATTCGAATACACATTTGTATGTATGTTATGTTTTATTTACATATCTCTGTCATGTATGAAAATGTTAATTTACATACATAAACATATTATTGTATCGTGATATTATCTGCTAAGGATTATTTATCCTGGTTAACAATTAAATATCACATACCTACAAACACTTGTTTGTCGTACGAAAAATGCAAAATAAAATTATTACAATTTATTGATGATGATATTGATGATACTGCAAGACGAGGTTCGTGTTAGTCGCTCGTGAACTTTGTTAATTTCCCTTCGGAATGAATGATGGACTGATGGACTGATGGATTCAGATACGAACAAGGACAACACTGACACATTTTATTTATTCATTTAACTTTGTTCCAGCCACACCATGCCGCTATTTTTCTTCATTAGAATATTTGCATTTCCATAATTTCTCGGAATCTGGTGTTGCCTACGGTAAGGTTTTGCAAAGCTTCCGAATGATTGAACTGCAATTTATTAACTTTTAATTTTAGAACTTAAGGAAACGCTTTACATTTGCAAAAAGGTTAATTTACTGTGAAATAAATTGTTGAGTGAATTTTACTTTTTGTTGTTGCTACGATAAATTTCTAATAATACATGATGTCCGTTAAGGCCTGTCGTCTGTTTCATGTGGCCTGTCAAAGATCATTAGATGCGCTAGTATGCCGATAATGTTAAATTATTTTTCTACCGACCACCAAAGTATGAGTGTAGATATATTTTGTTAAAATGTTTCCCGATCAGCATCAAGTTCTGAATAAATTTAAGTAAGTGCATTTGTCCGTGTGTCCGTTTGGCTGCCCTAAACGTTTTCCTGAAAGGTTTTCCATTGGAAGCATTTGCACACAAGTTGTTGTTGAAAAAGGGGCAACTTTGTCGAAGGTTGGCACAACGTGAGCTGAGAATACTCGCTCATCAATCATTACCCAATGAACACTAACAACAAATAATTGTATATTCTATTTTACTATGAAAGACTCTATTATAGTTAAATATAGTCTTCTGACTATGGTTGTATGCTGTCCTTTCACTATTCTACGTATACGTAGAATTTTTCGCCAACAACGACTTGTTTGCTGCTATATATTTTTTCAACTCATGTAAATACAAAATTTTACAATCGATTTGTGCCTTAAAAGTACTTTTCGGCCATAAATTGATTGATTGATTACATGATTAAAAGATTTTTACAAGACGTAAAAATTGTTCCGGCGTTCATGTGCCTTCGTGGTGACATTCATCTCAATCCTTTCCAGAAACAATTCTTATAACAAGTATTGCACAATCTTACACCCGCTTATACTGTTCCCACCATTCGAGCTACAGATTAATGTCGTGCTTGTCAGCATGCTGTTGTTTATCACACACTTTGTATGTCTTCACAATTAAGTTAAATACGATAAATGGCTTTTTATTTTAGTTAAACTAAATTACCTTCCACTTTGTGGTTGGTTCGACAACAAACTTCCCTTGTTTAAAAAATCGCAATTTTAAGATCTTCTCAATTTATAGAACAAAAAAATTATTTAAGAACCACTGCAAAATTTGTAAAAAAATCAACTCTTTTTTTTTTTGTTGGTTTAAGTGGTCTCTTTTGTAACCAAGACTGACGCGAAGAGACAATTGTAAGCTGGGTAACATTTTAAATGGTCAAAAAAATTGGTTTTTTCAAACATAATCGTGTGATAGTTTACGATATTTGAAATTTTAAATATGTTTTTCCCGAAAAACGGTTTTTGAAAACGAAACTTTTCGCAGCTCTTTAAAACAAAATTCTTTGATGAAATATCCAGCGAAAATTTTTTCGCTGAATTCATTTAAGCATTTTTTACTAATAGAGGTGTCTTCTTCTTGGTCACAAATTGATCCCTTCCATTCAAATGCGGGCAATTTTTTTAAAATCTTTACACATTTAACTCATTTTTTTTTTTTAACTCAAGCTTGGATCGACAATTAAATTTATCCCTAATAACCTCTTCGAACACAATTTTTCTGCTATCATTGCTTCCATGCAAAAAAGGTTTCCAAAAATCCCTTAAGAGCCTTGAGCTTAACGTATAGTCATCCGTTTTACTTTATCTTTTACTTCGTACAACACTTGAGGCTCAATGTATGTGAATGCTGTGCGAATGTGTGTAACACCCAGAAGGATATAAAATGGATCCACATTTTATTGTACCGATTGACATCATTTTCTCAGTCGACTTAGGGTTACATGTTGCCCGTCTGTCCCTCTGATGTCTATATTATATAGACAGAAAGAAGGACATGAAATGGGTCCATCTTTCATTGTACCGATGGAGGTCATTTTTTCAGTGGATTTAGGATTGCCTGTTGCTACACCGGTCTCTTTGAAGGTCTATATTATGGAGACCGACAGAAGGACATAAAATGGACGTAACTTTTATTGTACCGATGGACATCATTTTTTCAATCGTTTTAAGCTGGCCAATTCCCCTGTCTGTCCCTCTGATGTCATTAGTTGACCTGCCACGTTATGTTACGTCTTCACTTCTCAATTCCTGCTGGTTACTTATTTAATAGGAAGTCCTTATTGGGCTCAGTGTTCACGATTTAAAATGTACTCCTGTATAAATACTTGGCAAACATTTGTATGTTCATAATGATCTTTTTAGCTTTTATGTGCGTAGGATTACGTGCATTTAGCTTTAAACATTCGTTCATCGGACGCAAGTACGTGCTTTTCTGGTTTTGTCTGTTTTCTAGTTTATTTAATAGTCTCGCTATTAATGTTTGTATTTCGCCTCTTCTTAACCATAATTAAACGTTAGTTTTTATATTTTTAAATCCGTAATTTTTATTGCTGTTGACATTTCTTAAAATAGATAATAAATAAATAAAAAAATAATCGATTTTCATGATGCCAAGGTTTCCATAAACACATAGTAATATAAATAAAATTTGGAAATCGAACGGTACTCTGCGATACATTAGGTGTATGAGATAAACGACCAAGAAAGTAAATAAAATAATTATGTAAAATGCATCGAAAGGTTTAGAGTGAAAAATTTGATGTGTTGAATAATTTATTTATATATATAATATTAGGGGGACCCATAACTAATCAATTATTTTGCATTCATAGACAAAATGTTTTTTCAAATGATATTTTTATTTTTTAATACTTTATGTAAGCACCGTCGTTTGCGATCACTTGTTGCCATCGTTCCTGCAGAAGTTCAACCCCCCTCTTGAAAAAGTGGTGAGTGGGGTGAGCGTGACTTGAAATATAACCGAAGGTGCGTTTGGACATCGGATAAGAAATTAAAATTTTTATTTCGTAACGAATGCTTCAGTGACCTGGACAGATGATAGTCCGACGGTGCTAGGTCTGGAGAGTATGGAGGGTGCGGTAGAGGATCCCAGCCTAACTGCTTAATTTGCTCTTGAGTAATCTTCGCTGCATGAGGACGGGCATTATCTGGTTGGAGTGTCACGCCTTTTCTGTTTACTAAAGCTGGTCTTTTTTTCTATGAATGCGGACTATAACCGTTTCACTTGTTGACAATACAGGTCAGCAGTAACTGTCTCCCCAGGTTTCAATAATTCGTAATGCACTATACCGGAACAATCCCACTAAATACACAATAACACCTTCCTCAGGGATAGGGTTGGTTTAGGGTTTGGAAGAGGTCTCCCGTTTGCAGACAACCATTGTTTCGATCACTTTATGTTACGATCCTAGACAAAAATGGATCTCTGCTTAGTCTGGTGAGTATGGAATTACAAATTGTTCGCCGAAGATCTTTATTGGCCGACAACTACCGACAACTTCTTCGCAAATATTTTCCTTGCGAAAAGTTTGAATGCACGAAAACAAAACTTCCTTAGGAACTTTAGATGGAAATAGAAAGGAATTGACAAAAATTGTTTACGATAATAGGAAACTATAATTCGATTCTCTACANCTTTACACTTTTACATATGTAGGGGTTTTCATGAAGAGCAAGCTTGTATATAGAGGAGAAGGTTAATTTTTACTCTTTTATGCCGGGAACTGAGACAACAAAACAATTTTTTAGAAACTAAATTAAGTTTACAAAATTTGCTTCATATTAGGGTTTGGTTTTTGGTCTAGGTGCGGACTTTTTTAGAAAGGCCTGAAAATAATTACGTCAATTTTTGGTGTACTAGGTGAAGTGGTACGGGCCTTGTCCGGCTATAATGTCCGCAATTGTTTTACTCTTTTTTTTTTTTGTCTAAAAACATATATTAAGCTTCGTTTTGTGTGTTAGTGTTGAAAAGCTATCAGCATTTGTTACAATAAATTTCAAAATTTTATATATTTGATATGTGGTTATAAATAAACATCAAATATTCACATTAAGTGATATATAAAACAAAATATTGTCAATTTATCGTTTCTAAGTGACTATTCAAAAAAAAACTGTCATAGTGGCAAGTGATGTGTTTCCTTGCTCGTGTTGAGGGTTTGACAAAACTTTAAATGATTTAATTAAACTTAGTTAGGGGATTAAAACAAGTGCCAAAATCTGTCAATGATTTTGCCTCACGACACCTTAATGCTGTTCACGTGTATATGAAAAGATCCTTAGCAAACATAGAAAACTTTATATACATAATTAATGAGACTTACAACGCCAAGTAAATTAAATGATATGTTAAATGATATGCTTTTTGTGCACTCTTCGTCAAAATCACTTTAGTCAATAGTTAATAATGCAGTGTAAAAATCAAGTAAGAACATCGTAGTAAGGCAAGGCCGACCATTAGATACCCCGTACAATTAGAGATTATTTTCAGGCAAAGGCATGGTTTCCATCAAAGGATGACAAATCTTATGTTAAATGCCGGAAAAGGAGTAAACCCATGTGGTTCAAATTTGGTCCACTTCAATTTTACGTCCAATGTCTACCGTGAACAAATTTTCATCATAAAAGATTAACAATTAGACCTTTTGGGCATATAAGGTTTGACATTTCGTGAGAATTCTTATGTGCGATGGTATCCAAACAATAGACGTACGTGGTCCAACTGCGCTAAAGTTGAGTTCTTTGTCAATTTTGCCTATTATGAGTGAATTTTCATCGTGAAATTTTAAAAATTATACTTTTTTACCACGAAAAACTTCAGTCTTCTTAGGAAAGATTATGTGAGAGGAGGTTCAAAAAACCAAATTTTTCATATCAATTTCATGTCTTGGAATGTCAAATGATTATCACTAATACTATCGTATTTACAAATTTATGTAAATATTAATTTTCCCAATATTATGCGCTTCAAAAAGGTTGTTATATGAACTCGGGCAGAATCGAAGTGCAATTATTGGCGAACTAAAAGTGAAAATGCATTGCGAGCAGATGACCAAGGGAGTTACTTTAATAGTTTTTGATTGGAAAAAAAAACAATAGTATGCTTGGATTTGATTTTTTCGAGGCATTTGGTCTTGAAATTACGCATATTACGATCATTGAGCAACAAGGGGACAATTCGAACTTGCTGAAGAATCGAAAAAAATTATGGTTATAAATGCTCCGCTAGGACTTCTGTAGTATCAGCGGATACCTTACAGAATCGCCAGTCCATCAGCTTATTTCCAAAAATTTGTTGAAGATGAGCAAATTACTTGGATGTCATCATTATTTCAGGCCCGACTTTAGTAACTCACATGTTTCGCGTGGAAAGTGTGTTTCGGCAATCTTCGAAAATGTCATTTCTTAAAAAGGAAACAGAGTACCTGGGTCATATAATTACAGCGGATGGCATATCACCCAATGAATGTGGAATAAAGACCGTTAGTGAATTAAAGAGGAAGCACCCAGAGGGTTTGAAGCAATTGGAANTTACGATAACAGGACACTATAATTCGATTCTCTACAAATCAGATCAGTTATCGTAATTTACAAATGAAAGCAAATCAAACGGTATTATCGCTTAGTTGTAAGCGCAAAAATGTAAACGTAGAACAATTTGCCAAACGTGCTACTCAAACAGTCGGATTTTACAACAACATTAAGTGTGTGGTTGATGTTCGCGAGCAAAGAACTAAAAAATATGCCGTTAAAGCAGGACGCGTTTAGATGCTTTACAAATCTTTACAGTTCATCAGGTCATCAATGCCTGGATATTGTGCAAAGAGATGACTGGAGTTAAATTATCTCGGAAAGACTTTCTCTTTCGAGCAGTTGCATTAGATTGTCCGGCGTACCAAATCTAAATGATCGAAAATCTTGCCAGATCTTGTTATATAAATATGTATGAATGTTTGTTTTCAATGTAAGAGGTATGCATGCATCCATGCAGAAAGTGTACATCCGTGGTAGATGCTATATGCAAAAGATCTCTTGAATAAGACTGTTAACAGAAACAAATCAGGTGTAAATAAATAATTTCCCTAAAAATTACTTCTTAATGTATCCGACAAAAAGACGAATCTCAGTATTCAAAATTCCTTCTTAATGTATCGGACAAAAAGACGAATCTCAGTAAAAAAGGTATGTATAGTTAATCACCGCAAATCCAACAGTGACAGATGGTATCAGAAAAAATCTCAGTATAAATCCGAAGTCGTCTATCTTATCGTTAATTTTGGGTGTATAGTTAAACCGATTGAGAACATTATTATATACCGTATACCGTATACTTCAGGGATTCTGATGCATACTTGCTTACTAGTTTCCAAAAATATATTCACGATATCGAAATTTGTACACAAAATTTTGAAAAAGTTGTCAACGTTTTTCGAGGTTGTTTTAGTTTTTCTACCTTATGGGCGCGTATATGAACAGATTCCACCCATTGTATGACCACCTATTCTTAATTAATCAGGAGATGTTTGTGCCGAATTTCAGCTTTTTTTTTTTTTTGCGATTGTGATGATCCGCGAAACTTGTCCCTCAAATTGACGGGGTTCAGTAAAAATAGGCGTATACAGAACGTACGTAAATCTAGTCCCCTGTTCCATTTCACGAAATGAAGATGAGCAGTACTCTACAAGTCTATGAGAGAGAAACTTGTATAGAAAAAAAAAAAAAATGTTATAAATGTGTTCAAATAATATTATTGTCTGTCCACAGTGTATGCGAAAAACTCAATTGAAAACTGCAATCCGATGGATTGGTTCATAATCCGTTAACATAACTCGTTAACATTGTTCTTTTTTGCTTATGCGTTCGTTTATTCCCGCTAAAAGCGGTGATGACGTACAACGGCATAAACCACGCAATCGAATATAAAATTTAGTCACACTTATATACATACAAGTTTTTAGCACTAAGTGGAAAAAAAAAAAAAAAAAAAAATGCATCCTCACTGTTTTGCAGTGTTTGCAAGCCTTAAATTTGACATGATAACTGAAAGAAATTCCAGAAATCAATTCGCTTACTACA
>KK502606.1:273131-286527 GCA_000688735.1 Glossina austeni
TTTGCAAGCCTTTTGCAGTGTTTGCAAGCCTTAAATTTGACATGATAACTGAAAGAAATTCCAGAAATCAATTCGCTTACTACAATTCAAAAATTGAATATTCAATAAAAACTGACATAACGTATTAGAAATTAGAATCCGTTTCCTGGAAAAACTTTTATATAAAAGAAGCTTTACAAAATGGTCCCATGCTCTACAAATTTTCCAGCTTTTGAAACAGAATTTTTACCGACTTTTTTTTGGCGGGGAAAATTCTTGATAATGAATATGTGATGATAATACTTCAAGCAATCGTCTAAGCATTTCTATTCAATTTATTTTCCGTAGCACTCGTCCTTCCATTCACTCCATCCAATTTATATGAAAATCGAATTTTACGTTCCATAGGTTGAACACTTTAAATAAGTAAATAGATATCAAACGGATTTTTTTTTTTTTTTTGTTTTTTATATCGACATTATATTTATTTACAAAGAGATTATTTGGATCTGGTTATTATCTATTGATTTGTTTTAGCATTGAATGCACGTTAAAGATAATAAAATATTTAGAAATACTCACTAAAATGTGTATGTGTGTGTGTGTATTTTTGAAAATAAAAAAGTAAATAAGAGAATCTAAAGAAAAGGAATGGGAAGGATATTGAATTCAATATACGAACTTTCCACATTGTTACTACATAAAAGCATACAAATATATATTCCGTCTCCTCTTAAGGCATATTAAGAAACCCGTTAATGTCAAGCTAATAATAGAGTTTCTGTCTGAAGAGAAGACAATAATGAAATAAAATATTAATAAAAACAAGTAAAAACATTATAGTCGGGCAAGGTCGACCATTAAATACCGTACACCACATTACTCAATGGCTCAATTTTTATTCCCACATATTAAAACTCATACTTTTCCACTGTACAAAGGATCATTTTTCAAAGGAATTTTTCATAAAATTCTTATTAGGATAGGATCCAAAAAAAAAGGGTGAGATGGTACAAAGTGTTCATCCCAATTTTTTAACCACTTTTGCTGAGAAATTTTGAAAATTACAACATGTTTCCATATAACGACTTTTCAGAATAGGGCATTAGTGAGGAGTGGGGAGTGAATTGATCCAAACCATTTTCAATAACGTTCCTCCTTGAGCAGCTTGAACACAAATTTACATGGACAGGCATCAGACGGACAGACGGACGGACAAGTTTAAATCAACTCAGATTATGATTCTGAATCGATCGGTTTAATAAGAGGGGGGTCTATCTTAAGCCCTTCTGCGCGTTATATAGGTCCGCACTAACTCAATATACCCTACATCACTTGTGGTATAAAAGAACTTCACACATATGCGTGTGTCTATGATGGAATCTATAAATAAGTATTCGTGTAAGACGTCGTGTAAGACGTCNGCCGTTAGTGAATTGAAGAGGAAGCACCCAGGGGGCTTGAAGCAATTGGAAGCATTTCTGGAAGAACGACATATCACCTAATGAATCTGGAATAAAGGCCTTTAGTGAATTAAAGAAGGAAGCCACCAGAAAGTTTGAAGCAATTGGAAGCATTTCTGGAAGAACGACATATTACCTAATGAATCTGGAATAAAGGTCGTTAGTGAATTGAAGAGGAAGAACCCAGAGGGTTTGAAGCAATTGGAAGCATTTCTGGAAGAACGACATATCACCTAATGAATCTGGAATAAAGGTCGTTAGGGAATTGAAGAGGAGGCCACCAGAAGGTTTGAAGCAATTGGAAGCATTCCTGGAAAAAGTAAATCACAGCCCGCAAGCAGCGGCTTTAAAACTTTAACTCATAAGAAAAGATTAATGGGATGCAATAGGAAGCATGTGAAGACTTAAAATTGCCTATCGTCAATGCTACTAAATTAGCTAATTAGCCAAGAAGGACCGCCGACTTTCTTGCGGCTGATGGCTCTCCTTTTGGATTACGAGCAGTTTTGTCGCAGATATATCATAGCGATATAGCTGAAAAAGAGTGTTTATCTATTATTTTTGGGGTAAAGCGCTTCCCTTTGCCACACGGAAGAGTCTTTACACCTAAAGCCGATCACAAATCGTTGTTAAGTGTTTGTAATTCTGAAAGATAAGCTAAGGAAAGAATGACGATTTGACGTCATTAAATTTTTTGTTGATGAAGAATATATATCATTATTATATTATATATTATCATATTGCCTATCTACTCTAAAGGCAATGACGCTATCAGTAAATATTTATCCTTTGATCCTTTGCTTCCAAGAAAAAAAAAAAAAAACCAATAAATTATTGTTGACCCTTATATCTACGATGCTTGTATATCAGCTATAAAAAATGTTTTAAAATGAAAGAAATCAAGTTGTTTTAATAAGACGGTAGAGTATCTCCCGCAGTGAATGTAACTTGAAAGCTTTAAGGAGCATAAACTTCAAATATCTTTCAGCAGGAAAAATGTCATCCTCATCAATCATTTACGTAATTTTTAACTTACTTACTTACGGTTATAGTGAAAATATTTTTATCTTGTTTTGAAGCATCAGCCTCTTCACTTCAATCTATTAGTGGTTATTAATAAATATCCGCCAAGTTGAGTTCTTATAAAAAAAGTCTACGCAAGTCAAGTGTATAAGCAATTGACTGTAAGGAAGCAAATTTTCACGGGTTCCTTTCTAAGAAATTTATATTTTCCGGTAAAATAATCCTAAAGAGTTCTTCAGCCAAATGTCGTACACTTTAGTTCCCTTTCACTTTATAATATCTATTCAATTGTCAGGTTTTCTTGCATTTTGATGCGGTTCATATTTCGATTACATTCATATCACATACTTTTCCTTTGTTTCACATATTATTTATATATACATATAATGCGGTTTCTTCTTGTCATTTCATTCTCTTAGTTAATTTTAATCGGACAAAGTGTGTTTATAACAGATCATAGCAGGAAATCTATATCTTGCAGAGGAATTAAATCAAAATTTGGGAGAGAGATGCGCTGAGTGTTTGTGCATAATTAGAAAATTGAAGTTCAAAGTTCAAATGAGCTTCAAAGCTTCAACATTCTTTAGCACGTTGGTGCTTGATAATATTTCATTCCCATCAGTATCGTAGAAAGAATAATTGGATTTAATCAAATCTTCTTAAGTTCTTTATGTAATCGAATATTAAATTCGTGAACAACGTTTATGCGCTTCGCGAATGTGCGAATTTCTTTATAATTAAAATGACTGCTGAAATGAGACGGAAAAAAATCTTCTTACTCAACAACTCAACTCTATTATATTAATTTTATAAATATCTTACCCGTTCCGCTTGAAATTTTAAACTACAATCATGCTTTTTTTCAATGCTATCAATACGGTTCAAGGACTTAATGAACGTGTCCACCTGCATAGGTAGCATATGGTTACTGCTTGTATGCGCACATTTAACAAAGTTGACGTGAATATTCGTGCGGTTTATGTGGTAAAAGTTTATATACGTATATGTATATGTAACTAACAGTTCCTTACATGCACTTAAATATTTGTGAAAATTGTTAAAATGTTTGCTTCCTCAGCAAAGCTGAAAACGAAATGTTAACATAAACAGGCCAATGCACAGAATAAACATACATACATACATACATACATACATACATACATATGTATACATATATATGTATATATATATATATATATATATATGTATATATATAAACGGGCAGCACTTATGTAAGTTTACTTCCAAATAATTTCATCAACATCAGCTTTAGACATAGAGCACGTAGGCCAAAAAATTATTTTTCACCTAACCAAGCGAAATATGAAAGTTTACTTTTGCCTGCTTTTTTTTTTTATTTTTCCAATCTCCTCTTTTTTTCCTCGTCCGCAGTGAATCTCTGTTCCTATGACAAGCAGTCTAATATTCAAACGTGTGCATAGAATATTTTATTAGTTTTATTTACTGCCACTCAAAAGAGAGAGAGAGAGTAAATTTGTATTTCAATGGATTACTTTCACGTAGTGTTAAAGAGCAAAAAAAAAAAAAAAAAAACAAAACAAAAGTTTTACGCCATTTATTTAAGTGGAGTTTTATTTTATTTTCTTAACTTTATCTCGGTTATCAATTTTTTTTTTGTTGTTTTTTTTTTTTCTCAGTACAATATCCTTCATATGACGCAATTTAACAATACGTAGGTGTCTAAATAAAATCTTGTATGCAGCGCATATACACGTGCGAGTAATCTCATACACTTAATTAAAAGTCTTTTGGTTTCTATCGGAGTTTGCTACGGTTTATACTGCGGTGCGAAAGGTTACACACTAATATACATTTTATCTCGCTTGATATTTCTACTGTTTCATTTTCAATGCTAAATGCTATTGCGGATAAAATAAGCTGAAGGTTTAAAATCGCCCCCGCTTACTTGCGCTAGCATGTTCAGGAATTGCAAAGAAAAAAATATTAAATAATCAACTTTATCTCGGGCAGATGTTTCAACGTTTTAATCATATTATCTCAGCCTTTGCTTTGAATTCTTTTGCTTAGTGTCAACAGTAAGCATTGAGCATATTTTCTTTATAAGCATTATTACAATCGTATTGTTTTTTTGTATGTGAGCAAGAGTGCTATTCAAAGGAACATTCTGCTCGTTATGAAAGGACAAACAAATTATTGAATGATACGGATCTTCAGGTGAAGTAAAAGATGGGTAGCGATTTACAACTATCTCTGAGGAATTAAGAAAGCAAAAATCTAACAGTTTGACATTACAATTAAAAATGTGATGGTATTAGTGTAGATTTCAATCAAATAATTCATAGAAAAACACAATCGTTCTATCAATCAGATGTTAGTGCTTGCCGTGTCTGAAAAGTTTTAACGAACACAGATCAAAATTGTCAGACTAGACACGGGAAACTCAAAACCCAGTTTTCTATGGAGCTTTGCTTTCAATTTGGACAAAAGAAAAAAATTTATTTCTTATTTTATTTCCTCACACCTTCAAAGAATGTCCCCTACAAGTGGAAGCGCGTTGGTGATTAAGAACAACTGCAGTCAGAGGGCTGAGAGGAAGAAGTGGCGCATGTCTGTCGTGCAAAAGTGGAAACATCAAGAACGGCGGCAAAGAGTAGTGCATGTGATTTCTTCCGAAAGAGAGCAGCGCGGTTGAAGCATCCAAAGTTACCATAGCCTGTTGTGCGGAATGCAAGAAACTCCAAGACGAACGGATGAGAATGCTGAGAAAGCCGAATAGTTCTTTAAAAAGGACTTAATTAGCGAATCAATTTCCTTTAGCTCTGCGAACAACTTGCCCTAAACGCGAACACAAAACAGCTCGTTATGAAAGTGACACCGATGGTCAAGGGTATCAAGGACGTGAAGATCCCGTCTACGTATGCCAATTGTGTGTTAATTTTCGTCGAATGTGCGCAGTGAAGTATTTTTTGCATAACATATGAAAAATATGGTTCCACGCCTACTTACTACCACTTTTCGAATTTTTGTTAAGAAAGCTTGATGTCATTTGCATGAAATATTCAGTCTACGTCACCGATGTAAGCAAATGAGGAAAGCATTGATTTTTTACGTCTTCTCCTAATAAACACCTAATAAGGAACATTTTTTTCCGTAGATGTGAGTTTAAGTCCTGCATAATTATATATATATATATATATATATATAGATATTTGTAAGGATCTTTCTAAGAAGAATTAAAAAACTTTTTTTGTTAAGTACAGTTTGTTAAGAAGAAGAAGAATAAACTTTACTAGAACTATTCCTAGAAGAGTTTAAGATATACTTTAATATTATCTAAGATATCTTTTGGTTAACTTATGCAAAAACACGTAGTTATTACTTACATTGTACTGTCAGCACATGACTAGCACGACAACAAAAACAAAGTAGTCTAGAAGGAAATTGAAATTAAATAAAAGTATGCGTACACATACATATACTCGGGTGCAGCTAAGCTTCGTCTTTGTAGCTAGCAATTTTTATGCAAGAAAATACTGTATGTGTTGTAGTTAAGTGATGCAAATCAGACAAAGAAAATTTAACGTGACATAAAGCAGATAAAGTTATAAGCCACAACAACAGCGTTAGCCGGCAATAGGCTGGTAAACTAAAAATACAAATGCAAAAAAAAAATAATAAAAATAAAAATAAAAAACAAACTATGAAATGAAATAAAATTAATCTTTAAGTTATAAAAAGCAAAGAAAAAATAAATTAAATCCAGAAATCCTAGCTAATGACGGTAGGATGTTAGTATATAATACGAGGGTAATTCGTTAGGTTACGTTCCGGGACTGCCATTGTAAAGTTCGATATATTTCAGGATAGATTTTTGTGAGACATTTGAATGAAATTTTCGGCACTGCCGGGCGATGTTCGATGTGAATGAACTCAAAGGTCCACACACACGTAATATGTGTATAGAGAAAGTCGCTCAAAATTATTTATTTTGCAAGATTCAATGAAGTCTTCTTCTTGTCAGTACTGTTTACGCATTAGAGTCCACAATTATCTCTCTGATTGGAAATTCACTCTCATTGTGTTGAACGGTTTTCGTCTATTACCGCATATGGAAAACAAGCCGGATTTTCCGTGCACAGAGTGACTTCTAATGCATTTCAAACGCGGTTTCAGAATATAAAAAAACAACAACAACGTTGAATATCTATATTTGTTACTTTCAAGTAACCATCGTATTTTTGTAGAATATGCCACAAAATCATAAATAACTAAACGCTATAAACAACACGTAAATAAAAGAAAGGGACCGACGACGACTGACTAGTAAAGGAGAGGAAAAAGAAAAAAAAAAAAAGAAGCAAAATAGATTAGTAAAAGAAGAAAGAGTCACAAGGCAGTCTACTATTACTACTACTAGCACCTAAAGGAGTCTCCTTTGGACAAAAAAAAAAAAAAAAAAGACTGTGAAAAGAATAGAAAAAGATTGAAAGAGAAAGGGATGGGAATAGAGAAAAATACGGAAAAACATAAAATTGTTTATGGTTATAAAAACTATAAAAATAAATATATTTTAGTTTTCAGTAATAAGCTGTAGATAGAGTTTCGTTTCGTTTCTTTCTCTTAGTTTCTTCTTCCTTTTGTCGGTTGCACTTCGTCGCATTAAACGTATAAGGAAAGTGAAAACTGTTATATCGTATTTTATCGAAACACTTTGACGTTTGAGAAAATTTTCTACAATTTTGCACTATAAGCTATTTTTATCAATATTTTGATAAATTAATTCCTATTCACTTTATATATAAAATAAATTTATTGGGTTTACGGGTAAATATTAATTTTGCTTTTTTCTTGTTTTCCATTATTTACTGTAAGGAAGAAAGAAATAATTTTAATATTTTTTCTGCAAGTTTATAGCAATAAATAAACAAATAAGAAAATAAAAACATAAAATAGAGGAAAAGTTTGTTTTCACAACTTGGAAAGACGAAACTTATAGTTTTAAAAGGTCTTAATAATTCAACAATAAATTAGAAGGGCGCGTCCAAATAAAACTAAAATCTTCAATATCCCTCATCCCCCACTCGCCACCTATTTGAAGTGAAGTTGAATGCAACAGCAAGCAAATCAGTCAAATCGGTATTGATTTCGAATTCAAATCGCACGATATTAAGCGAATTTTTATTAAGCGAATTATTGCTTTTCATAATGGTAGGCGTAACTGCCGATTTGGTATTAGTTCTGCAATTGTTTTCCTTGTTTTCGGAACTTCGTTTCCCGCCTCTTGTTTTTCACTTTTTGCCTATTTTTCATGTATGAAACATCTTTCTACACTTGATCGAGGATCAAGTCCCAATAATCTACAGTTTTTTTCTTTTATGTAAGGCTTCCGAGTAGCGCGAAGAGTGGCACCCTACATGGATATACCGAAAGAAGAAGCTTTTGTGGAAATTGACGAAAGAAATGAACCTACCCACGCTTGGAAAAATAGGCATGGCTTAGTAAGTAGTGTGCAAATGCACACACTGAGAAGACAGCTTTTCGTCCGCCATTTTGGGAATGTCTAGCTTAGGCATTGATATTTGTGTGGTATAACATTTAGTAGTTTACAAATCATCATTGTGTGTGTGTGTGTGTGTGTGTGTGTCAAAGTGTACAGAGATGGATGTCAGCAAGCAGCATTTACGATACTGCAAGTCTGCAGGCTTCCAAGATTTCGTGTAAAACATATAAGCCTTGAAGACAGTAAACGAAATTCTAGTTTGTTAGAGGAAAATCTAGGACGGGCTCAAAAAGACGTTGCAGTATAGTTAGGAATGAGACGATAAACAATTTCAGTACCATTGCATATAAAGGGAAAGGCAGAGAGGGAAGATCTAGCCAAAGCGAACAGAAGTTCGAGAGTCGCTATAAAAGCATATGAAAAAACCATATTATGAAAAATGGATCCTACACGACAATCATGAATGAGGGAAAGAAAGTTGATCCAGGATATATCTCATGCCGAATGTCGAATGCAGGGATTGGAGATTAATCACTTACTACGAACTTCTAAAGCCTGACGAAACTGCTGCATCTGAACGATATCAAACCCCTTAGTCAAGTTAAGTGATACGCTTGAGGAAAAAAGACTATTTACGAGCAAAGGAACTCGGAAAAGTAATTTTACTTCATTGCAATGACAGTCCGCTTGCAGCCAAAGCAAGTGACTTTGAAGGAAGTGACTTTCAGTGACTTGAATTGCGAACTTCTCTCGCTGGCTGCCACTTTTCCTTTATCACTTGTCCAGATCAGTGTGGTCATAATCAGAAAACTTAAAGATCTGCGAAAATGAATCGATGATTGTTTGGTAACAAAATCTAATTTTTAGTATTTTTTGCTCCAAATGGGTGAGAATAATAAAATGCATGACAAGAAAAGTAATTTTTGCTACATTTGAACGACATAAGTCCATCTAAAACGTCCCCCATGAGAAGTATGTCTTCGTACGGAAACAGTGCATAATTGATGGTATATTGTCAAACTAAGTATCATATCTATATATGTGAGTGCTCATATCTATATACATAGTACGCATGCAAATGAAATAACTTGGTATAAATAAAACAAGTAGAAACGGGCAAGGGCGGCACTTAAGACCTCATACCATGGGACGAACGGAAAGAGCGAAGAATGACCATATGAGGATTGCTCGTCGAGGCGGGACAAGAAAATAGGATCAACTATATATGAGCGTCAACTATATATATATATATATACATACATATATATATTTAAATATATATATACATACATATATATATTTATATATATACATACATATACATATTTATATATATACATACATATATATATATAAATATATATATGCATATACATATGTATATTTATATATATATATATATACATACATATATATATTTATATATATATATATACATATATATATGCATATATATATTTATATATATATATACATATACACATCACACATATACACATCACACATCACATATACATATATGTGATACATATATGTATATATCAAATTTTGTTTAAAATGACTTTTTTGAACCAATGTGGTTAACACGAATCCTGTTGGAGTAGTAAGCACTCACATATAAGTACAGTTATAATTTTACACTTTTCACTCCATCAAATACAAGATAAGTGTACAAAATCTATGCTTTGTGCGGTGTGAGTGAACTTTCAGTTTCAATATTAGGTGCCTGTGCATGCCTGTGCATGTGAATGCATACGAAATATGATTGACTAAGTACAACGAGAGGCACTTACATATGCAATTAAATTTTGAATACAATAGGGATTGCCGGGAAATTAGAAAATTGGTACAAAGGAAGTTGAAACCAACCATTGTATGATTGAAACTATGGTTGGAGAATATGTTCAAAACAAAACCAAAACTAATTTGTTTCTTTCCAAGCAATCGTTTATGCTTGCAGCAGATTGTTTTACTATAATAATTAAAACTCATGTATGTAGTAAAAGCTCAGTTAAGACATAAAAGAGACATGAAATATATTTTCCAAAAATTTTTAATATTAATTTTTTTCCCCTTTTTTTTTAGTTACATAAACAACAACAATGTAGCATAATTGAATTATGGCTTTTGATTTGTTGTGGTGAGTGAGTGTCACATTGTGTTTTTTTATGTTGTGTATTTTATAGCCGAGACTGATGTACTTAATGTAAGAACTCCTGCTTTTAAGAATGCTATGAAAATGATTGCAATTACACTGCGTGAGTTGTTTGCTTCACTAGAAGTCCACCACAGAAATCATGTTTTAAGGTATTACAATTTTTCAACTAACGAGTCTTTCAGTTTTAAAAAACTTTCTATACTTTATATATATATATATATAATTAGTTTGGAAATGCTTTTTACTTCAAAAGACTTATACGCAAGTCTGTATATATATATATATATAATTAGTTTGGAAATGCTTTTTACTTCAAAAGACTTATACGCAAGTCTGGGTGGAACGTTGATAATCGCTTTCTTGTTCTAATAAATTTTTTTAGAAGGCGAAGCTATCAGTCCAGGAGTGTCTTCGAACTTATTCTTGATCTCTATTCTTTTAAGCCTTCTGCAGATTGTTATCCCGTAAACTCCAGCAGTTTCACTGTTGAGGTATATAGACGATATCCAAATTGTCTCCTCCAAGGATAAGATAGGGAAGGAAAACGCAATTTCACATATTTTCAAATAGTTAAATAAATTTAATAATTTCCTGGTAATTTCCTGTACGACTGCAACTACCTTGACTTCAGTTGGAAATGCTGAGAATAATGGAAGAGAAGATTCGTAGACACCGTGTGAGGATGCAGTCTTCCTCATCCCCTGCGAACACTAAGACATTGTTGTTGACATTCTAATATCATTATCTACACATAACTTTAGGCCTGTCGCCCTGTCCGTCCGGAACGAGGTCCTTAAGATAGCAGGGTGCTATTGCATCATTATTTTATAGACTCTTGGTCCGAAAGTATACCCCACGCTTGTAGATCCCAGTAGTGCGTTACCGTTTGTATCCGGAACAGCGTCCTTAAAGTAACAAGCGTGCTCTTGCATCATTATCTTATGGACTACCCGTCCAAAGGCACACCATAGGACTCTCACCCCTTTAAGGATCAGTTCGGCTGCTTGGTGAACAAGTGAATATAACTTGCAGATCATACGCGACAATTTAATTTTCACAAGTCACGGAAAACTTAAGTTCGGTTACGAATGGTTTATAATTGTCCGGGTAAAGCGAGGCTGCCCACTAATACTTGTTGGCTTTTCTTTTAGTACTAAGTACTTCATGAATAACGCCATCCTCTGTTTATATATTCCTCTTAAATTCCGCCAAAATGTATAAAAATTGACACAAAAATACACACTTTTACACAATAACTTTTTTTGAAGCAACCGCTGGACCACCCGGTTATAACCGGATAACCGGATAACCGGTTATAACTCTAAGCTTGGGCTAGTCATTTGCTCTCCGTAGGCACTGATAGTAACAAAACTGGCATTTGCTCGGCCAGATAAGCGATTGAAAAGATCCCTATAACTAATAACAATGCTTATAAAAACCTTCTGTAAATGTGGATGAGACCAAATTTTTAGTTTTACCAATAAATGGTTGACACCGTTTTTTACCGTCTGCCTTGTTAGTCTTCTTCTAAAAAGGTATCCCTATAATAACTATAATTGTCTTTAGTTCAGTTTTAAGTCAGTTAGAAATTACAAATAAATTTTGAATAGAAGACTAAACGTTTACACTGGCATTACTTTCGTAATAAACTCTATTCAAGCAGTGTTGGACAAATTCTATGTACGTTTAATTGATCTAATTCGACGAAATTTAATTCACGGATATGTCAAACGTCAAAGTAGCAGTTATCATTCATCCAAGCACATGGGTATATGTGTGTTTACCATAGAAGGGTTTGTCGGTTTAAGCACGAGAATATCTATGTGTATGTTGAACGTTTAAAAAAGTTGAATGGAAATAAAATTTTAAAAATGAAATACATTGAGTTTAACTGAGTTTAGTTTCGTTTAATTCAGTTGACATGAAGAAATTCCTTTCTCTTCATTTCCCTTTTAAACGAAGAGAGAATAAAAACTGTCGCAATTCATTTCTAGAATTTTTAAAGTTCCAGGAGATAAGCAGATAAAAGACGAAACGACTATCCCCTGTGGCCCAATATATTAACTTTATCTTGTAAGAAGCAAGAACGAAGAAGTCAGCCGTCAGGTTAGTAATCATTACAAACTCTTAACCACTTCTCCTTGCGTAAATCTTCGTCAATGTTTTTGATAAAATATCCGCAACAATGTTTTCATTTCATCTAAAAGCCAACTTTTTATGGCATTCTTTATGTGAAAGCGACGCGGTCTAAATTTAGTGAAACTACTTCTACATAACAGAGGTTTACTTTTCACCATTACCTTTATAGAGCTTGGCATACGAAAAGTAGATCTACGTAGTCTAAATATGCTTCAGTTAATTTCTATGTGAAATTAGTATTAAGGATCAATTTCCCTCACAAAGTAGTAAAAAGTATAAAATGTTGCCAAATATAGTCTTACTTTGCATCGCAACCCATATACGGGGTGAGGTAAAAGAATAAATCCGTATTAAGTACGTACGATTTCTATGGCAAACTGATATTGGGGAAGAATTTTTATTAATTAAATTCTAAAAATTACACCTTTTTCTATATTCACCAGGCGCATGAATGGTTATACAAGAGGGGACTCAAGGACGAAATACTAGTTTGTATTGTTTTAGCTTTTTCTTCATTTATTATAATTAGTTATAAGAATGCACATCGCTACACATCAGCATATAACTAAATTAATTTTTATGCCCATTACCGAAGGATGAGGAGTATATTCATTTTATCAAAATGTTTGCAATGTCCAGCAGGAAGCATCAGAGGCCTCATGAAGTATATGTATTCTTGATCAGCATCACATTCTAAATCGATTTAAGAATGTCCGTCTGGCCGTCCATCGGCGTGTCTGTCCATCTATTGTAAACATTCTCGTGACCACAAAAATGAAGTTATCGACTTCGAATTCGGCAGAAATATTGGAAGTTCGTACACAAAAGCTGCCATTGAAAATGGACCAAATCGGTGGAAGGACGTGTCCACAGTACTGTGGAACTGAAAACACCTCTGTTCTGCATCACATTCTAAATCGATTGAAGAATGTCCGTCTGGTCGTCCATCGACGTGTCTGTCCATCTATTGTAAACATTCTCGTGACCACAAAAATGAAGCTATCGACTTCGAATTCGGCAGAAATATTGGAAGTTCGTGCACAAAAGTTGGCATTGAAAATGGACCAAATCGGTGGAAGGACGTGTCCACAGTGCCGCGGAACTGAAAACACCTCTGTTTTTCAAAAGAAATTACAAAATCGTTTTTGATCA
>KK502606.1:286817-327950 GCA_000688735.1 Glossina austeni
ATTGCCTATAAATTTGTAAAAAAATTTGTAGGACACGCCTGCAACGCCTACATGCCCATGCGACAAAAACTTTTATTTTGAAAATAGAAAAACTCATCCCGCTCCATATTGTGGAGCTTGAAAATTTAGTTCTTTTTTTTTCGTCTTTTTTTAGGATAACGGTGAACGGTGATGGAGACGACCGAATACAATCTTCTTTGAGCTAATGATATATATAATCTATAGCAGGCTTTGTTAAATAAGTAAATAAATGAATACTCAGGTCTCTGAAGCCTCAGCAGCTAACGTTTCGCCAAAATCAATGTAACGACTTTTGGACGTTGGGTATGCAAAAATAATGAGCCAGTGCGCGGCCAGTGCTTCAGGAATGGCACGAATTAGGCGACGCAACAGTCTATGTCGTCGGAAAAGAACCAACTTATAGAAGTAATTTTCACTTTGGTTTTCGACTTTGTAATCACAGTTTGTTTGTCATTGAAACATAATCGCAAAAGTTTAGAGTTTAAAAAAAAAAAAAGGTTCATTTTAGTTACAGACGGGTATGATTACGTTGCGAACGTTACGCCTCTCTGTTGGCAAATGTATTTACATATTTTGTTACTTAAATATGATGGCCAAATAATTGGCATCATATACTTGAGCTTTTGGATTTGGTTAATGTTCATTTAAATGTTTATTACTACGTTATCGTAAATATTATTCGTCCACAGCAGCATAAGGATGAAATGTAGAATGAGAGAGTGCAAGGGTGCTGGATGTGGTTATAACTGTGCATAAATTGCTTTGGCTAGGAACACAATTGTTGTGCATATTATGATTAGAAAGTAAATGCAAAAAAAAAAAAAAAATAAAAATTTTGTTGCAATATGGCAGAAATGCTTTGCAACTGTCATAGTGACAGAAACAAAATAAAAGAAATGGGAAGTGAAAAGTGAAGTGACAATGATAAAGAGGAAGAGGAGTATGGACTGAAATGGAGAAAGTTAGAAAACTAATTAAGTTGCTTAGTGGCTTTAATTGAGTTTAGACTAAAAAGTCAGAATTTATTCTAATTAACTTACTTATCAAAATTTTCCTTCCTTGTAAAGGGAAACGAATATAAAATAAAGTTTATAATTATAACTTATTTGGAATGAAATTGCTTTATAGAGACATTGCAACTAGCTTGCATTCATTCATTCGAAAACAATATTAACGAGTCTTTACCAATTGTTAACTTCTGGATCATAGACAATAAGCCTTGCATTCACTCCAGCAAGACTGAAGGCTTATTCTTCAATTCTCCCCGTCCTGGAACATTCAAGCTCAATGTATAAAATTTGACAGTCTTGCAGATTCACCCTTACCCTTAGTCGCAAACCCAACTGTGGCCCGCACATTGGAAATGTCTCTGCTAAAGTTTGTCTTACGCTTCGAAAACTAGACAATCTTGATCTATATCTACCTCCGCAGATTAAACAAATCATTGCGCATTCCCTCCTCATCACGCATGTTAACTATTGAGTTGACCTTTTTTCTGGGTGTCCAAGGTATAACTTAGTTAAGCTTCCAAGTATTATTAACCGTCAAACTTGGAGACCATATCTCCGGCTTCGTTCATGCTGTCTTAAAATCCTATCCTTTCCCGATTATCTAAAATGCAGATTGTTTATCTATCCTCACAAAATCATTCTAACCCTATTCCCAAGCCTGAATGACTGCAGTTCTCCAGATCGGATAGAAATCCTTGCATCTCAGTACCACGTTTGTCTAACTCATCAGCCGAACGATCTTTTAGTGTTCGTGTTGCTACCTGTTGGAATGCCTTACCACCGGGCCTGAAATTCTTCGATGGTTCTTTGATTACCTTTAGAAGAAATTTGACCGGACTGCTGACATAATAGGCATTTTGCGTGCCCTTAATAATGGGGATGGAGACAAGCTCTTGGCTTATCAAGCTGGTCAAGCTGTACCAAGGGACATGAAATATGGCAGTGCGTAGATGATTAAAAACAAAAAATAAGTCTCTTCCTATTCTTCAAAACCCTTTGCTCCAAATTTTTGTACAGAAATCCAAAGTTTCATACTATGGCAAATGGTGATCGATCGAAATTGAGTCTGTCTAGAAGACTGGAACTTCAGTTGCGCACCTAATTCTTTTTTTCCACGAATCGTTTTGCTTTAACACGATTTTCGTTAGTCTATGAATATTTTTTTATAAATTTATTCAATGAATTTTTCTGATGAATTTGTTTTTTCATGTTTCTGGAATTTTTCGATCAAAACTGAGTCTGTCTAGAAGACTGGAACGTCAGTTGCGCACCTAATTCTTTTTTTCCACGAAACGTTTTGCTTTAACACGATTTTCAATATTCTATGCATATTTTTTTATGAATTTATTCAATGAGTTTTTCTGATGAATTTGTTTTTTTATGTTTCTGGAATTTTTCGGTCAAAATTGAGTCAGTCTAGAAGAGTGGAACTTCAGTTGCGCACCTAATTCTTTTTTTCCACGAATCGTTTTGCTTCAACACGGTTTTCATTATTCTATGAATATTTTTTTATAAATTTATTCAATGAGTTTTTCTGATAAATTTATTTTTTCATGTTTCTGGAATTTTTCGATCAAAATTGAGTCTGTCTAGAAGAGTGGAACTTCAGTTGCGCACCTAATTCTTTTTTTCCACGAAACGTTTTGCTTTAACACGATTTTCAATATTCTATGAATATATTTTTATGAATTTATTCAATGAGTTTTTCTGATGAATTTGTTTTTTCATGTTTCTGGAATTTTTCGATCAAAACTGAGTTTGTCTAGAAGACTGGAACTTCGGTTGCGTACCTAATTATTTTTTTCCACGAATCGTTTTGCTTTAACACGATTTTCATTATTCTATGAATACTTTTTTTTAAATTTATTCAATGAGTTTTTCTGATGAATTTGTTTTTTCATGTTTCTGGAATTTTTCGATCAAAACTGAGTCTGTCTAGAAGACTGAAACTTCAGTTGCGCACCTAATTCTTTTTTTCCACGAATCGTTTTGCTTTAACACGATTTTCGTTGGTCTATGAATATTTTTTTATAAATTTATTCAATGAATTTTTCTGATGAATTTGTTTTTTCATGTTTCTGGAATTTTTCGATCAAAATTGAGTCTGTCTAGAAGAGTGGAACTTCAGTTGCGCACCTAATTCTTTTTTTCCACGAAACGTTTTGCTTTAACACGATTTTCGTTAGTCTATGAATATTTTTTTATGAATTTATTCAATGAGTTTTTCTGATGAATTTGTTTTTTTCCCGTTATATTTTTCCTCAATTATGCATAGAGTGAATGATGAACAAACCAATTCCAGTGATAGAAGTGATATTGTAATCTTATGCAAACCTATGCCAGGAAGTGGCAATGCATGAAAGGAATAAATAAATTTTTAAGTGAGATTTAACGTAAAAACCGTATTGAGAGAAGGACATACATGCAGGTTAAAGAGAAATTGAGTGTCCACTTGGAGAATAGCGTTTCTTCTGGTCTAAAAGCTATACTTTGTTTTTTTTCTCTCTTCTTTTCTTATAAAGAATCGAGGAGCTTCTACTCGATCGATTCTTCTAGTAGGATGAAAAAAAGGAAATTTTCAATATGTTCTCTCTCTATCTCTCTGATTGTTGAAGAAGATACGGAACCAGTCAAATGGGAGAGCTTCTAATTTTGCATTTTCTTTATGCCAATTATTTATTAAATATAATGTTTAATGTATTCTTTATTACTTACCTTGACAAAATGATAAAAGAGAACAGCGCCCACAGTCGACAACGCAAACCAAACGAAAACGGCAAAGGTTGAAATTGTTGACAAATTAAAAACATGCAACAGAGTAGAAATGATGATGGCTGCAGCATGACAAAAGAGGAATGGCATAAACAAACGTTCCAAAATATCCCAAGGAATTTCGGCAGATTTTTGAGGTAAAATTGAAATCGAACCGCGTCTTAGTGAGGCACGCCGGGACGCACGACGCTAAAACGTTATGAAATAATATATAATATAAATTAATATGTTATCGCTCTTAAATAAGATAGATAGATAGGTAGATATATGAAAATCGATCATTTTTTTTTATTATTATTGTTTTCGAAATATATATAAAAAGCTGTCCTCCCTCACATGCCTGATCGGTGTTATAATTGAGCATTAAATACTACTTCACTTCACTTCACCTAACACCATTATTTGCCCTGTTTTCATGTAAAGACATAATGTTTATGAAAACCCTTAGATCAAAGGATGGACAAGACGTGAGCAGACGTGGTCTAAGATTAGCAAGGCATCGCTTTGTTAGTTTCCGAATATTTTAGCCATAAAGTACTACAGATTTTTATAAAATCCCTTATTATAGCGGGGTCTAGGACTTAGGCTTACTTGGACCAAGTTTGCTAAGTGATCAATTTTTATCATAAAGAATGAAAAGAATGAAAAGAAGAATAAGAATCCTTATATGTGTTGATGTTCAAAAAAAAATAAAAAAACTAGACCCAGTTGATCTAAATTTGATACAGACGCCCATTTTCGTCATAAAATATTAAAATTTGTACCTGATTGCCAAAAAAAAGTCTTTTTACCTATGAAAAACATTGGGCGCTGTCCATACAATAGACGTGGTTGATCCCTATTCAATACACTTGAGTAAATCATCTTACTGTCCCACGACCATTTTCGTCACACAATAAAATCTTGTTGTAGCATAAAGGCCTATCTGCCATGAGGACTCTTATATGGGCTATGTTCCAACGGGTGTTGGTTTTTAGGTCAAATTACAATTATGGACTACTGTTTCGCATGAAATATTAAAAATTAGACATTTTTCCCATCTAGCTTTAGGTTTAGGTTTTATAGTAACTTTCATATGAGATGAGGCTCAAAAATTGTCTCATCCCATCCAAATATTTCACATAAAGTTAAAATACTAGGGTGCTATTATTTAGCCATTTTTGTCGAGATATTTTGAAAATCGCAGTTTTTTCGTAGGTAACGACTTTCAGGAAATAAAGACTTTATGCGGTGACTTTATGCAGTTCACCTTCCATGGGATTCGTTCTTGCGTATGTGTACAGAATTTTCGTCAATATATCTAAAAAATTGCGATCTCTAAATTGGCTAAAAAAATACATTGCCAGACATCAGGTAGAGAGATGGACCAAAGGACAGACAAGCTTACATCAAACCAGAATGTGGGTAGGGGTCACCTTCAGCCTAATATTTCGAGGGGAAAAAAAACACTAACAGAAAATATATTAAGATTTTCTGACGGTTTCATTTTTTATTTTTTTAGATTTGATTTTAAAAATTGAATAAAATTGAAAACCCGCAGAGCACGTATAGCATGCAAAGCGAAAGATATGTGTACCTAGTTCCCATAATTGCAGCAGACAAATCCCAGATAATTGAATATCTTGCGGAAACAGATTGCATGGAAGATTTCACAGTGACATTGTCAGACGCTAAGTGTGGCTGCAAGCAGTTAGTTAATATTTTAAAGAATTTGAGCTGATACTGCCGAGTGATCTTAAGGTAAAAGAACCATAAACAAAGAAAACCCTTAATTAATAAAATTATTATTCAATTAAAATATATTTTATGTAGGTCTGCAGCACGAGGCTAATTAACGAAAAAATTAGATCAACCAAATCGGTCATTGCTCATTAATGATATTCTTTTTAGAATTGTTGACGCTTTCACTTTCAATTTTTTCTTTTGTCATTTAAAATAATTGTGCACATACAACATATAGATTGTTAGAGTGTGCGTGAAAACTAATCGGTTTTCTAAGAAATGAAAGTCTAAAGAAAGGGAAAACTACATATTAATGGCGCTTCACCTGCAGAATGCAGTTGCCGGCCGGTGAAAGGATTAGTAACAATTAGTGGAAAATTTATCCGAAAAAGCGATTAACACAAACAGGCCGCGATGAAGTTAAACACTCGTAACTTGCTTGAAAAAGGTTACATAAGCAGAAGACTAACGAAAGGCAAAGCCAGTGGAATCAAGAGAGTCGAATTGTAGTGTTTGAACGGACAAGACCAGAATAAGCACTATAAATATAGGTCCCCGCAAATAACTTCTAAATCGATCTCGTAAGAACTATAAATAAAACTAATGCTATCCTAAAAATCACAATTCAGTGGTGGATTCAGAGTTGTATTTCAAAAAATTGAATAGAAACCTAAAAAAAGTAGTGTTTGAACGGACAAGACAGAATAAGCACTATAAATATAAGTCCTTGTAAATAACTTCTAAATCGATCTCGTAAGAACTATAAATAAAACTAATGCTATCCTAAATATCACTATTCAGTGGTGGATTCAGAGTTGTATTTCAAAAAATTGAATAGAAACCTAAAAATTAAAAAAAAAAAAACCTAGTTTCAGGTTAAAATATCGTAAGTGAAAGAGATGAATATATATTTGCTTTTATTGTTGCTATACAAGTTAGTCCTAAAGATGTCCAGATTTTACGATATCAGAGTTTACATAATCATCCATATTCATTAATCTTAACGACTAGTGGCAACGTGAGTAGTTTTACATGTATTTTGCAGACCACCTAACACACATATTTAAATAAGTGTATATTCCGTGCCTAATACCGTTGCAGGCATATTTATAAATAAAATTCTCTCTTTGAAAAATTTTTAAATTGTTTTCTAAAAATACGTCAACAAAACGTGTAGAAATGAAAATAAATTTCTTTATTTTCCAATGGTAAAAAACTAGTCCGTTGTGTAAAGACATTTGGTGAGTTCAGTTAATTTTTATACCCATCACTTTAGGACACTCATTTTGTTTTTTCTTACAATGTGTGTATGTATGTATGTAACACCCAAAAGGAAATTTCTTAGACCCTAAAAAGTATATATATTCTCGATTAGCATGTAATTCTGAATTGATTAAGCCATATATGTCCGTCTGTACATCTGTATAGTGTGTGTTGTTGCGACTCTCTTGGCCGCAAAAATGAAAGTATCGACTTCAAATTTAGTAGAAACATTGGGAGTTTCTGCACGCAGGTTGGTATTCAAAATGGACTAGATTGGTGAGAGCAAAAGTGCGCAATGGAATGTAAACTGAACGCAACTCAGTTTTTTTTTGACGGAAATTTTTGGATTTTTGCTCGTTACGCAGAAATTATTAAAGCTAGAACGTCGAAATTTTTCACTTTTAGTTTACGTAACATTCTAACCTTTATGTGCAAAACTGGAAACAATAGGCCATGCCCAAGTTACGAGTAATTAAATTTAATTTTGTTTCTTTCTTTTGAGGTTTTATGCTTTTTTATCATAAGGCAAACAACGCAGAATGTTTAAAAGTCGCCTAAAATGAATATGGAAGACACCGCGAACTGGTCCATTAATTTTTGCTTAATAGTACCAGCGATAAGGGTAGCGATACGGGTATCCAATAAGAGAACTTGGAGATTAGAATATGAAAAGCATAGCGGTGGGTATGCGAGATGCGGCTCCCGCCGAATTTAAGTTTCTGCCTTGTTTTCTTGTTAGATAGTTTGCAAAATATTTTACCAAATAGAAATACACACAGCATCGATTGGCTAATTTCAAACCCATCAATAGGTGTATGGATAGAAATGATTGTGTGGACAAAGTGTATTACATTTAAAATTTCTACACATTACTCTTCTCTGGCCGTGTACAACTTGAATTTATAAACGATAAATTGCTAGCTTAAGGTTAGCTGTAAGCTCCTCAAATTTGTTTCAAAATGCCTTCTGATGCAGATATTAAGTGAGTCGTGGTGCTGATCTTAAATTGGTTGATCGATATTTCTACTCCTAGTGCTCTTCTTATAGATTCTTACAGCTTAACTGAAACAAAGGTGTTTTTAATCTCTCATAGCATTTGTACACTCGTTGAAATAAAGCTGTTTTTTTTCTTCTTCTTTTTCGATTGTTCAAGTAAGCTGCAGACACGTGGATAGTTAATGAGACTTCCCGTGCGTATTTAATATTGAGCATTAGTGAAATTGATGGCCTTGTTTTTTATTTCTTGAATTGGCGTATGACTGTTGGCTTATTCATGGGAATAAATTAAGATGGGAATAAATTATAATTATATTGAGTTACCGATAATAGGATCAAGAAAAATCCTAATACATAGGGAAACTAATGCCACATACGAATTATTTTCTTTTAATAAATAAATAACTATGGATGAGTCTGTAATTGTATTGACTTATTAGTATAGTGTCATCCATTTTTCACTTGGTTCCGAAGGTTCCATTTCTTATTTAGATTTTAGTCAGATTTGCACGTTGCCATTATTTGTGGAATGTGTACCTATATAGGTACCTTGTATAGAATACGGAATTATGGTTAAAGGAGTTTGCAAACAAGTATTAATGCCGTGTTGGTGTAAAGGAAAGACATCTGGGGTTTTTGAAGAACTTTTACATACAGAAAAGGAACTTTTAGATGTGATTTATGGCCTAATAATCGGTTTGCCTCAATGCAGGACGCTATAGACGACGCTTTGCCGATTTTTTGTGACACAAAGTAGATGAATTTGGCTTCGATTTCAGGTAGTTCTGCCATAGATCCCATGGCACCATCCAATTATTTATTACGAGAAAAACTGGACAATAATCGAGTCTTCAAAAGTGGCTGACCTTCATGGCTGAGTCTGCCATGATGATCATGCGGTGGACATTTTCTTTATTGTACTCTTTACTTTGCATTTATGTTAAGGCATGGGCAAGGAACACCCAATGGTCTTATCCAGCAAGATTATGTGAAAAAGTGGCTAAAATTGGTAGTGAATTTTTACAAAAAACCGAAGGCGGTCGTTTAAGTGAAATATTTTATAATTAAAAATCTGTAAAATAAATTCATTCGTTCAGGTGTCAATTTTTACGGTTTAGCTTTTATGGCTTTTATGACAGATTAAAAAAAAAAAGAACCACTTACTCGATAAACCCTACACATAATTTTTGTCCGTATTTGTGTTATGCTGTTTCTTATTCAAAGCGTTCACGAACTAAATTCGTTTTAGATGAATCGGATTTTTGCCAGTCGCTCTAAATTCTAGCAAAAGGTTCACAGAAGTAGTCGGGAAGATCAAGTTTTGAGGATAACAACTTCGCCGTAGATTTTTTTTATTAACAAAGCTTTTCAATTCCGTTGAGCTGCGATAAAAATTGTTATTCTTAATAGTCATCACAATTGTCAATTACAAGCACAATCGTCTTCAAGTATTTTCCGGTTTTGTGAATAACACTGCACTCTATGTACTTTAACCTTGTCACACTAACATGATTTCAATTTAATTTCAAATACATGCACACACATATTCTTAAATTGTGTGTATCTAATGTTCTGCATTTAGTCATTCAATCTTCAAAAGCTATTCATAGATTTCTTTTGCTTAAGGTTAATTTCAATTTTAAATAAATTTCTTACACGTTTATGTGTGTGTGTGTGTGACGTTTTTTTATTGCTACATTTTCTCTCAATATGCATTAAATAAATGCAATGAAAATTTACGTCACACATTTTCTCGCAAAATGTTTATTTATATATAGAAAATTGTGAATAAATAAAAGTAAATAAAAATCAAAAATTTAATATTTTTATAACCATTCAGTCAGGCACCCTACCGTTTTAATATTTTGAAATCTGGCAAATTGACTAATTGAAGTCAAGTTAATTGTTATTGAATTGCCCCATCAAAAATTGTTTAAACAGCTAAAGTATTGGTAAAGTGTGAGCTGAAGATCTTATAAAAAATTGATTTAATTTTAGATGAGATTGTTTTATATCTGACTTCACGCTTTTGAAGCATTATGAAAATATATACATGGTATTAAAGGGCGAAACATGTTCAATGAATTTGTAAACTTATATTTAAAGCATATAAGTCAACTCCCTAATAAAAAAATCCCTATTATTTGGAAAGATTATCAAGATTCCAAACAGGACCGACATGATTCATTTGCGAGTATAAGAAGTTTTAGGGATATTGTACTTTCTTTTTTTTTTCAGAAGAATGGAAAAATTCGAATTTCATATGTTGAGTAATTATTGCTTCTTAAGGAAGAAAGATACCCTCACACTTAGCATTGCCTTGCCAAAAGTGTTACGGCAACTCTTCTCCGCGGTTTGTTGATCTTAAGCGCATTATTGCTATATGACTGCAGCAGCTCCGCCTCGAAATTGTCTCTGACACTCGAGAAGAGAGAAGGCTGCAAGTTATTGCTGGCATACCTTTTTGCCTGAAAGTTTGATAACGAGAAAGCCGCTTTCCAAACAGCTATCGTTCTCAGTCACAGCGGGACAAAGGCATTGTTGCACAAGTCAATTATTACAGTAGAAAATTTCGTCAATTGAAAGTTGAACTGCTGCCTGATCCACATCATTATCCAGGCACGACAAATTCGCATGAAAATTGGGTAAAGAGAAACCCGCTTTCCAAATAGCTATCGCTTCAGTCACAGCGGGACAAAGGCATTGTTGCACAAGTCAATTATTACAATAGAAAATTTCATCAATTGAAAGTTGAACTGCTGGCTAAGGCAACGCACTGTTGCGGGCTGGACATCGATATATTTTGCATGAAAATTTGGTAAAGAGAAACCCGCTCTCCAAACAGCTGTCGTTCTCAGTCACAACGGGATAAAGGCATTGTTGGACAAGTCACTTATTACAATAGAAAATTTCATCAATTGAAAGTTGAACTGCTGCCTAGGGCAACGCATTGTGCGGGCTGGACATAGATATATTTTGCATGAAAATTTGGTAACGAGAAAGCCGCTCTCCAAACAGCTATCGCTTCGATCACAGCGGGACAAAGCCATTGTTGCAGGCCTAGCCATCAAAGTTTAGCGACCTCGATGAAATGCTTACATCAATGCGAAAACTGAAGCGTATTTTGAGTGGCTTGACCCTTCCTTCTATAAGAAAGACGCCCAAATGTTAAAGACGCATAGTCCAAAGCTTCTTAATTGCTTTTAATGAAACATGGGTAAAAATTGTGTGAAGCCATTTATAAATTAAATCCCAATGTCCGAAAGACTGCATCAATTAATAAATTGGATATATCTATATATCTTTCTAACGTGTCAACTAATAGAAAACAAACGATTTTCACATTTTGATATCTTTATGTTAAGTATTTTACGAATCATTCCGCAAAGGGAATACAATTCTTTCGTTTATATTGCTCTCATACTTACAATATTATTATCGAAGACTTGCATTTTATCCGTATTTCACTTCTCCCAAGAGAATTTTTTACCTTTGAAAAGAGATATAACACAAACTTATGTAGATTTTAAAAATAATTAAATAAACATTTTATTATTTTATTATTTTATTTTAAATACTTTTGATTTAATTGAAATTTAATTTTATTTTTAATATGTGTTTTAATTTAATTTAATTTGATTTAATTATATTTTTTATTTCATTATAAGTGCTTAAGTTATTTATTTTATAATGTAACGGATATAAATTTATTGTTTGTGTTTCATTTCGTTTTGACCATAAGAGACGTAAAATTCCATTTGTAAGGTCTAGGTCTAGGTAGCATCCGAATTGCAATTTCAACTAAATTTTATTCTCTTATTTTTAGTTATATTTAAGGAAAAAAAGAAATAAAATAAGGATCAATTTTCACATTGAAGGCAGAGTCTAAATATTACGGTAGATACACTGAGCCTCGCTTGCCATATTTCAATTCTTTCTTTCTTCAGTAACGTGAAGTAATGTCCAGTGAAACTATTGCCCACCCAACTATTTTAGAAAGTACGTAACTGTTAAATATTATCTTCCTTTAAGTAATTTTGTTTTAATAGCTCTTCAATATTCCACTTTTCCGGAGCTCGGACAAAAATTCGGTATTTCGAAAATTTTAATGATTTGATGCAATGATTTCCCTTCGTCTTCCTGATGTAAAACCTGGCTCTGTTAACGCGTGTAGTTAACAGTAATTATTCCTTGTTGGTAGAGAGATTGACATTAAAATTTTTTCGTCTAATTTTAAAGCTTATAATACATTGCGTCTTCTTATTCCTGTTCTATCAAACGGACATATTTTGTTGTTTGCCCAAGAGATTTAGTTTTGATGATTATTTTGAAGACTTTTTTCCATTCGATATGTTTAGTTAAGGTAGGTATAGCTAACGTTTACTTTCAGTAGCGTGACGACTGTTAGGTGTTTTAAGCTTTTTTTTCTTAAAGCCATACATTAAATGATTTCATAATTGATTGGTTGAAAAACTGATGCTCTGATATCAAGCACTCTTCAACTAGTTTGAAAAAGGTATCGAATATATACTGCGTTGAGGTGAATATACTCTGGTTGTGAAAAAGTAATCAAACATTTTGAACTAAAAAAGGTAATCAACGTGTATGCAATTGAAACAAGTAAGAAAATTGTATTCGGTCGTGACCGAATCTTTTATACCCATCACCGTTGTCGTAAATGAGACAAACAAGTGAGAGAATTAAATTTTCATGCTCTATAGTATGGGGTGGACGGGGTGTTTTTTTTTTTATTTTCAAAATAAAATTGTTTGTCGTCTGAATGAACAGGCGAACAGGCGGACATGTTTGGGTGCATTCCAAATCTGAAACTGACCAAGAATTTATATACTTTATAGGGCTCTGGTTTCTGCGTGGTATCACGCAGATATCGAAACAAATTTTGATGAACTACAACTTTTGGTAGGCGTAGCCAATTTTCTCCATTTTCATACACATGTTACAGCATCGCCCATAGAATATGCCTTGGAATTTTTCTATATTTACTTGGTGTAGCTTATGAGTAACGAACAAAAAACCAATTTTTTATTCCTTTTGAAAAATATAGGCGTCCTCAGTTTACGTAGTACTGTGGGCGAGTGCTATTTTCAAGACCAACCTGCGCGTAAGAACGTTCAATATTTCTGCAAAGTTTGAAGTCGATAGATTAATTTTGCGGCCAGGAAAATGTTAACAACGGACATAGCACAGACGGACAGACACACAGACGGGCAGACACACAGACGGCCAGACACACAGACGGCCAGACACACAGACGGCCAGACACACAGACGGACAGACACACAGACGGACAGACACACAGACGGGCAGACACACAGACGGACAGACACACAGACGGACAGACACACAGACGGACAGACACACAGACGGACAGACTTACATTCTTAAATTGATTTAGAATTGGATGCTGATCAAAAATGTATATTATTTTGTGGGTTCTCTGATGCTTGCTTCTGGTCTTTGCAAACGTTTTGGCAAAATGAATGTAGCCCTCATCTTTCGGTGATGGGTATCACAAGCCTTTGGTAAAATTTAATTCTCTTATTTAGCTGCTGTTTGCAATAAGGCCAAGATCGTGTTCATAAGGAACAAGTACAAGCTAAACTACATCTAAGTCGGCATTAATTCTGGGTAGGAATTATCTGCAGTATATATTTCTGAATTTTGACAGTAGGGACATAGATGCAGAAAACAGTTTTTCGTAAAATTGTCGAATGGATTTTTTCAATGTGCGCATATATTGTGTTGTCTTATTACGTCATCGTAGAACATTTTAAATTTGATTTTATTTTGTGCAAATTTTTTAAAAATAATTTTTTTTTTTTAGATTTACTTCGACATGATTTTCTTATTCTTTTCATCTATAATTTCACATATTTATTTACTTCTTTTTTATATTTATATTTTTAAGTTGTCCGTCCATTCGTTTTTTATTGCAAGATTAATTTAATTATTTTATAAATAATAAAATTTAATACTTTAATAAAATCTTACTTTATATTATATTTTTTCTGTTTTTTTAAATTTTCTAAAATTTTATTTTTATTTACAAAAAAAAAAAAAATCATAAAAAATTTCGCTTATTTTGAATTCGAACTTTTCAAAAAAAAGATAATGTTTGATTTCAATTTAAGTGTTTCGTTTTGCAAATATTTGGCTTTTGATCGTTTTTATTAATAAAAATTCTTTACGCTGCGGGCCTTTGTTTAATACGTTATGAAATGCGTTGTTCAACTAAAAATGGCCGGATACGAATAAGCAGATACTGCCACCAAACGCATTTATTGTCTGTGGGCTAACCAGAAGCATCAGAAAAGCGAAAAATATGTGTATACGTTCCAAGTGAATGCTTACACACACACACACACACACACACACACAAATATATATAAATATATATATATATAGACTTGGGTGTACAAATTAATGATAACGATTTATTCAAAATAATGTTTATACCTACGCTACACCAAGTAAAAACCAAGTAAAAAATCAATTATTTTTCGTTTAAGTTTTGTTTTTGGTGTCAAAAGAATACAATGGATAGACGCCAGAATGATCTTGAGACTTAGTGACCATCACCGGTTAGCAAGTTATGTTTTATGCTTATATGAGGATATATTTTTTTTTTTGTAGACAATCGTGTCATTCATCATCACGTTCATGATCACGTGTGAGTCATCACTTTTGACCTCGTCGCTTGGCTTTTTATTTATCAGTTATCTCTGATTTGTTTACGATTTCAATGTTTAGTTCCGATGATAATCATTTACTTTGGGCCGGCTTATAATACGAGCAAACATCTATACCGATCGGGAAAGGAGGGTATGGGAGAATCTATTAATCCCTTTACTCCTATTCTTTATGTCAATGTGCAGGAGAGATCTTCAAGACGATCAAGATATAAATGGAATCTGGAGGAGTCCGTATACTATTGCTTCTCGGTTAGCACAAAAGCAAAGTGGACGACTATTCTTGGCCAAATCTTAACTGCCTTTGGAAAGCATATTGGGTGGCAGACTTTCTTTTTCGACTTTTCAATGTCGCAAATGTCGTGCGGCATTGCGAAGATTTATTATTACCATAAAAAATTTTGGAGAAGAAGTTCTCTCCTTCCTTAGAAGATGAGATTTTAGCTTGTAATTTATTGTTGCCTTTATTTCTATTAAGATAGAAAAAATACACACTGGAGGGTGAACAAACAACAACTATGTTTATAAATCCGTGTTCTAGGACAATTGTTTATATATAGGCGACTATACCTTGAGGTATGAGCAATACCTCGAACTTATATCAATGTAGGCATGACACTGGAAGATATCTTCATTATTAGTTTGTACACCTGCTACGCACATGTTGAAATATTATTTTTATTTTTCCAATGGCCCCTGATCGCCATAATGTGATTGTCGTTGATGTGTTCAAGACGTAAGAAAAACAAAAATTAAGTTTTCTTTCGCAGAAATTTATCTGACTTTATTTATTTATTTATAATATTTAAGTTTTTTTTTTTTTAAATTTGTTTTTCTTTTTGGAAGCTATGGCTGGCTGCTGCTCAGCTCGATTGTCTGAATTGCAATGCGTTTTGACGTTTGTCGTTTTGCATTATAACATGGTTTGTAGGAAAATTGTTTTTTTTTCTTTTTAGAAATTGTGTTAATTATCACGAATTTGAAAGTATTTTTAAATAGAAAGTATTTCTAAATTATGCAATATTAAGTTAATGAATATAAAAATGTGAATATCATTTTATAATTAGAAATTCTCATCTTAGATTTTGTCTTGTTTGCCTTCAACTAGCAATAGTGGCAATAAATTATCGAATCCTATGTTTTGATTTGTAAGTAGACGACGGCTGTTGAGAATATGAGCGAAAGTTAATAACTAGTTCACACATGTGTTCGAATGGGTGTATATAAAAAATTATTTACTTATTTTTTATTTATTTATTTTTTTTTTTAAGAATACATATATAAAATTATTCTGCTTTCTTCAAAGAATTAATTTGTATCGTTCGCATTCCAAGCAATAAAATATCTTAACTTTTGCCAAAAAATTTTTTTTAGCCTTGATTTATTGATTTAATTTCTTCTTAACAAGAAGAAGTAAAATATTCGTGGCGACCGTAAGTATCCCCTATTCGTGTAACGTGTAACTGTAACGCTCGGAAATAGGCGAGGAAAGGGAAAGAGATAGAGAGCTAATGGTCGCAGACTAGTGAGTATCGTCTACCCTATCGATAAGTAGTTATGCTGCAATGTAAATTATCGCGCACTTGAGATTTGAACCCGTGGACACTCATGCGGACACTGAAAGCGTAGAAAAATTTGGCATTAGCAATGCCTTTCCTCCGTTCCATTGGCTATGCCGACTCCGATTTCAAATGAATGCTTACTATGTCACTTATGGCCGTGACTGACTATAATGACTGAAGGGTAAGTGGAATTCTCTCCGTTCCATTGCATGTTCCGACTTCCAAATTTTTAACGCAGATTTGTCGCAGACTGTGACCGTGAATATAATGACTGTAATGCAACGGATCGAGGTGGTAATATGAAACAATTAAAGTATAGACTGCTGGAAGTGGACACGCGAAGGGAACCCGTATCAAGTAGCAAAGACATAATCTAAAATAAAATAAAGATAAGTTGAAAGCCTCGTGGCTAATTTTTCCGACGCCAACCTGAAAGGCGACAATCTGTAGATAATTAAAATAGAAACAAGTAAAAGCATTAAAGACGGGCAAGGCCGACCGTTAAACACACTGCTTACGCCATCGTTTCTTCACTTTTTCATTTATATTTGTGATCAAATACTAAAAATGATATCGTGTTTTTGTGTAACGGCCTATTATTCATGGGATTCCTTATAAGGAAGTAGGGGTAGAAGTAGGTCTAGAAGGCGAACCAACGTGGTCCATATATGGAAAAATTAATATTATACTTCGCACACTTTTGTTGTCAAGCGCTAAAGATCGCATTGTGTTGCCATATAGAAGCTTGTTTTTCATGAGATTTTGCATATGGGAGGGAGTCCAAGATGTAGACCTATGAAATTCAAAATTGATAAAGTAAAATAGTATCAAATTGCTATTAAGGCCAATTTTCATCATAAACCTATTTGCTAAACAAAGCTTTTCGTAGGGGTGAATATTTGAAAGGGGGCTCCGAAAATTGGCCCATTCGAATCAAGCTTCTCTCGCATAGCCTTTACTCAGATAATTTGGCATTTAGCAGCTTTTCGTTTCATATAACGACTTTTTCGAAATCCGGGTTATATGGGGAATCTTCGTTAAAACTTTCCACTCCAAGCCAAAGAACATTTCAGTGTATCAAGTTAAGCTATAGTATAAAAAATTTTGCGGGTAATGGCTTGAACACAAATTTCTAAGAATAAACACTAGACAAACACACAAACGAACACTCAGACGGATAAACTTACATCGGTTTAGACAATGGTTCTAAAAATAGATCGGTATAGTTAGAGGTGTGTCTCGATTGAGTCTTTCTGGGTGTTACATACACTCACACAAACTTAATATATTCTACGCCATTAGTGGTATTGGGTAATAATGTATTCGCTAAGGGAATGGTCAGCAAAGCATGATGCGTAAGTGACTTTTAGTGAATTGCATCACTACGGCGCAATTTATTTATATTTTTATTAATTTTTATACGCATGAAATTATAAATTTATACAACCGCAGCGTTTTAAATTTCTCCGATCGCTACTTTAACTGCCTTATGCCTTGTGAACGATATGACAGCATTATCTTCTTTCCGGATCTCTTGATGGTGAGCGATGGAGTCAATAACATTAAACAATTCAAGAAATTTTTCATCTGTTTTTTTTAAAAAAAAGCCTAAAGAAAATAATTTCTTATCAAGTATGCAAAAGGCAAAAGGAAAGTCGACCGTAATTAAAAATTCACTAAAACTTCAGCAAAAGAAAATATTCGCCAAGATAAACACACATTCATAGAAAAAAAAAAAACAAAAAAATGGCGAACTTTAACAAAGAAATGTTCGCTGTCTTAACGACAAGAGGCTTTATATTGTAAGCATCGTCACCATCATCATCATCATCATCATCATCGTCATCACTGGCGTTGCTGGCGATAATTATTTGCCTCTCTATTTAATTGGTTTAAATTTTTAAATATATTTTAGTCAACTTTTTATTGCTTTCTTTGTTTCATTTCAGAAGCGAATGGATAAGAAAAACATTAAATTTTATTAAATGCTGAGGCACGTGGAAAAAAGTCTTTAACAGCTTTCCTCTTCCTGGCTCATATCTTGTTTGTTGAAAATGTTCACGATCAGTGCAATTAATGGAAAGTTGCTATTGATAGTTGCTATGCCTTGGTAGTGTGGAAAACAAGAAATCCCGTTAATCTCATAATTGACATTTGCTATGATGAGCTTTTTTCCATTTCATTTATCCAATTATTTCCTTATTTCGTTTCACAGCATTTTCGATTTTGTTTATTATTATTTTCAATTGAAGGCGTCTTTCATCCGACACCACAGCCATGAGATTTTATATTCATCTTCCTTTCGCTTATAAACAAGTATATCTAATAATTTTTAATATTACCACAGATGCGCGCATTACACACAAGATTTATTATTCTTAATAAATTATCCATAGATTCTTTAAACTAGAACTTTGCATGAAACACCTGTAGTTTCTAGGAAGCATCGAAGGAATCAAACAAATAAACATATAATAATAATTAAAAAAGTTATGAGAAACTAATATCACGGGGCGGCAAGTTTTCCCTCCATGCAATGCACGCGTATGTACATATCCGTCTATGTGACCTTGACTTATAGGAAAGATAGAAAATCAGAGACAACGATATGCATAGATGTTCCAATATTTTGTTCAAACTTCAAACCCTGAAATTCTTGGGGACTTTTTGTGCACGGATTCCGTTAATAGTTTCTTGATATGACGTCGCAGCCTTTCAAACGTTTGCAAAGCAGAAACACATACAATGCTATGTTTTTAAGCGAATATGAGTTATGATGTACATATAAGTGTGTGCAGATATAATGTATTACCTTTCCATCGTGTACTTTCAAGGTTTGAAAAGTTCTAAGTTCCATGTCCGCCAATGAAAATTTTCATATCAAGATATATGAAGAAATTTCTTATCAATAAAAGAACTAATGTTTTTGCGCATTATGTTTGTCATTATCGAATTTTATTCACTTTGACATACATACTCTGAGATATTGCATTCAATTTTCGATATCATGCATGAGATATTCCACGAGGTGTCTCTTTATATTATATTATTATTATTATCGTATAGTTTATCTCACGGAATTAAATAATTATTTAAAGGAATAAAATATTAAAAATTAGTCCGTAATCCTAGCTTAGGCAATTTGAAATGTTGGGCCAAGTGTTTCGAATTTTCATACAATAAGACTCTGAACGTAAAGTCCAGTAAGTGACGTCCACGCTCACCGCAGTCGTCGTATGTGTCCTTCATAATCTTAGCTCAAACATAATATTTTCTAATAATAAAAAATTTCTTCATATGAAAATTTTCACTGAAATTTCTCAAAGTATTTGACGAACATGAAATTGAAAATTCTTCAAATCTTCAAAAGACACGATGGAAAGAAAACATATTGTATTTGCTATATAAATATCTGCTTTTCGGTCTTTTTTCCTAAGTACACTCTTCTAGGCACATCGTCTCCCGTATTCACTTAAAGACATAGCTTTGTATGTGCTTCTGACAGAATCTTTGTTCTTACAAATAATGAGACTGGAAAAGCAAGCATACAAATGGCTGCTAATTAATAGCCTTACTGTTGCTCTTGATGACAGAGGCACGAAAAGTCCTCAAGAATTTTCTAATCTCAATTTTGAACTATATGTTGCAACATCTACGTATTTCGTTGTCTCTAATAAAATATATTAGTATGCGATGTTATGTGTAAACATATGAATAAAAATTTTTCAAACCATATTTGTATCCAGTGCGGTAATAGCTTAACGTTTAAGTATTCATTATAAATCACACTTACATCTATTGTTCGCTTATCAATCTTTCTTGTGATAATTGTTGGCTGATTTCAATGCTAAGAGGACGAAAAGAAAAAGGTGTGCACAAGAAAGTCCATTTGTCCAGGGTAGTCTTTAAGATCATAAGAATGATATTCAAAACGTCCTAGAAGGAGGAATTTGACCTGTTGAATACGCTATCCCCTGTGGCTAGTTTGTTAGGTAATCGATGTGTATTTTTAGGTTTTATGGAGGTAAATAAACAATTAAAAAAAAAAAAAGTAATAACTAAATATAAACGTTTGCATTGATGTACTGAGCAGATGATGATTGTTCAATAAAAAAAAAAAAAAAAAAAAAACAAATCATCTTTGGCTATATCCATAACAAAATATGATTTCTTTTAATGAAATTTCAAAATCTATGCACGATGTACGATATCAAGGTTGCCTAAGTCTTCCTTGGTTTGTTGGCGCACACAGTTTCCTTAGACATTATCGCAGACCGCAAATCATCTTTGCCTATATCCATAACAAAACATGATTTCTTTTAATGAAAGTTCAAAATCTATGCACGATCTACGATATCAAGGTTGCCTAAGTCTTCCGTGGTTTGTTCGCGCACACAATTTCCTTAGACATAATCGCAGACTTCAACGATATTAACCTCGGCCACAATCCACATCATCATTTCTTAAGATCATTCGAATTGTGGTTGTAGAACAAAGGACGGCAGCCTCACTTCGAGTTATATTTGCTTTGTAGAAACATGGCAGGCACGATAATCGCTTAAGGTCTGGCCAATAAGACAGCGTGATAATTTTGAAGCAAATTTTGGGGCCATGCCGAGCAGCTCTGTCTTCTTTGCCCCGCTAATATCACAGTGGAGATAGTTTTTCTTAAATTCATGATATAAGAAAGACGCACGTAAGCACAGACTGTGGAGAACGGAGAACTTAGGAATTGGCTCAATATGTTCAATTTATGTCGACCAGATCCGATTTTTTACACTCTTTCACTAAATAATTTTCTGCATTCTTGTGCTTGTTGTTGCTTTATTAAATATTTTTCTGCTTCAGACCTTGGATTTATTAACTTTACAACTATTAAATAAGAACTGACAAAAACTTATGTTTATCAAAGTACCGAGCAGAGAAAGTTATAAACGAATGTCGCGTAATTATGCCTTACACCACTTCCGATACGAACATATTAAATAGGTTCGTACACATGCAACATCATGGAGGCCGTGGAACACGGACTTATCTTTCCTTATGATAATGGATTCGCAGTAAAATTACAACTCTGTATGGCAACAATGTATAAATTTTTCAGTTTCATGGTTAAGGTACAAGAGGAATTCTATTAGGCGAAACGATCTAAACGATCGACTATAAAGTTGTACCCCTTTTTCTTTGTTGTTTAGCTCTCGTAATTGCCTTGTAAGCATTAAAGGGGATGAAAAACGTAACTATTGATCTTTAACCTGAAATTTGCTATATCTTAAAGGGGAAAATTATGAACACGAGGTGAAAATGTCATTTTCTGAAGTTAAGTATTCAACGGTTCTGGGATGCGTATAATTTTTCCTAATTCTGCTTTTGGTCTGACTTCAAACTCTTTTATTTTATTTTATTTATTTTTTTTTTTTTTTAAATATTGAAGTTGTGTGGGAATGTATGTGTGTCGGAAATTTTAAGAAGAAAGTAAGTTATATTCGGGGAGGAGGCGAATCTTGCATACCCACCATTATGTTTTTCGCATTCTACTTCTAAAGTTCTTTTACTTGATACCCATATCGCTGGTATTATTAAGAAAAAATTAATCGTGCTATCTACAATATCGTTTCAGAATTAACCCATTTTTAGTCAGATAATATATCTTCATTTAAGGAGTGTGCAACACTCGGTCTTGATTGCCTTGCGATAAATAAGAATAAAACCTCAAAAAAGTGAAAAATATTAAATTTAATTACTCGTAACTTTGTGTGGGCATGGTCGATTGTTCCCATTTTTGTAGCTAAGGAGTATAATGCTTTGCAATAAAAATGTGGAAAGTTGCAGATTTCTAGCTTTAATAATTTCCGAGTAGCGACCAAAAATCCAAAAATTTCTTTTAAAAAAAACTGAGTTGCGTTCAGTTTACGCTCCATTGTGCGCTTTTGCTCTGACCAATTTAGCCCATTTTCAACATCAACCTGCGTGCAGAAACTTCCAATGTTTCTACCACATTTGAAGTCGATAACTTAATTTTTGCGATCAGAAGAGTGCCAGCAACAAACATCACACAGTTACTTAGACGGACAGACATGGTTTAATCAATTCAGAATTTCACGTTGATTAAAAATGCGACCAAGAGGGTGTCGACGAACACATGAAACATAGACGCATAGGCGGACAGACATGGCTAAATTAAATCAAAATTTCACGCTGATCAAGAATGTGACCGAGAGAGTGCCGACAAACACAAGACAGACAGACGGACAGATATGGCTAAATCAACTCAGCATTTCACGCTGAGCAAGAATGTGATGAGGAGAGTGTCAAAAAACACACAGACGCACAGACGCGCAGACAGACAGACATGGCTATACACTTTATGGCGTCTGTGAAGCCTCCTTTTGGGTGTATATCCATGAGTATATCCATCCATCGCATCTGACAGTCGTGGGTATAAAAAATAATCTATGAAACCGATGGTTAATCGATAAATTCAAATAACTACTAATTGTGCAGCCCACAGAGACAATCACCCCTGCCCACCCCACAATAAATAGTTCCCATTCGTTGAATTCCCTGCATATTGGGACGATTGTAAATTCAACATAATGGAAAAGTTTCATCTTTTTTTAAGTACAAGTTTTCTTGAAACAATAAAATGAAGGCACGTTTTTCTTAATGATAATATTTTCAATATTTATTTATTTATATGTATCCCTGTTAAACATTCACTTAATATAAAATACATTTATAAAAAAAAAAATAAATAAATAATTTATACAAAATATAGTTTCGCAGTCGTTAGTTTTTCTCTACTTGAGAATATTTTTTCTTGCTTTCAAAATATTTCTCACTGAGATTGCGTTGAAAAGAAAATTAAATTTGAAACGAAAAAATTTTTTCTTGTTTTGAAGAAAACTAGTTTTTAATTTTTGGGATCATATTGAACGGATACGATGAGTCGGCAAAATTTTGCTCATGTTGCAGAGCAACCTATGTATAGCAATGAAAATATGAAAGATATCGAAAGCGCAACATCAGTCCCAACGTCTGCTACAATCAAGCGGCGCATTAATTTTCAAGAGCCAGAAGGTCGCCTGGAAGGCGGTGCTACTACCGCTCCCACTGCTCCCACTACAGCGACAGAAACGACTCAAGTTGAGGGCGAAACTGAAGTCGAATTGCCGAGTCGGAAACCTTGGATTTGGCCGAGTCAGAAACTTTGGATTTGGGCGAATCAGAAACGTTCGATTTGGCAGAAAGTTCTGCGTTATACAAAAATGGGAATTTTGTTGTTTTGTTGGATGGTGATCGTCGTTTGTTTAATCGGTTCACACGAGGCAGAAACAGATACATATATGCTGACAGTAACGCCGGGAAATGCGACATATTATGCGATCGATGCAAATTCATGTGCACACAATTTGGCTTTGAGCATGACGGGCGCATTCAAAATAAGTTCATTTAAATTGGATCCTTCGTCTTCTCAATTTGAAAGAGATGGTACTCCTTTCTTAGGTGTTACGTTAAGAAAGACCAGTAAGTCTACCAATAAGCAGGTGAACGATACTTTAATCCAACGTTACCCTATTTGGAGTGAGAGAATGGATCGCGTTGACTTGTCGACCTACGATGTACTTATGGAAAATGTTGACTTGGATTCTGATTTGTATGAATATCACATCGTTTTCTTCACTAACGTTAATCAGTCATTAGGGCTGGAAATACACATACGAACTACAAGGTTTACTCAATATTTGGGCACCGTGCTGGGTATAGTGCTACTGATAATCATTTACATACTTTTGATATTCGATTTGGTGCATCGCGCATTGGCAGGGATAATCGCGTGCACCCTGGGTATCGGCATAATGGGTGCGCTACATATGAAACCCGACTTGACAACAATACTTTCATGGGTTGACATCGATACGCTTTCGTCGATTTTCGGCATTTCTATCATCATGGGCGTAATGGCGGAGACAGGTTTTCAAGATTATCTTGCTGCGACTAGCTACGAATTTGCTTATGGCCATATTTGGCCGATGTTAAATGTGTTATTAGTAACTGCGTTCACTTTGGCCATTTTCTACAACAATGTTCTAATAGTATTATTCTTTACGCCTATTTGCTTGCGGATATCCGAGATAATGGTTTTAAGTCCTATACCAGTATTAAGCTGTTTAATTATAGCCACAAATATTGGCTCCACTCTAACGCCGATGGGTTCACTTAGCAATTATTTGATAGCGAATAGCCCTTTTTTACCTTCTGGAAATATTGGTCCCCCGACCTTCATTTTGCATATATTGCCGGCTACGATTTTAACGGCTGCTCAATCGTACGTCCATTTGCGGGTACAATTTATCAACTCGGATAAAATGCGAAATACGCATGCGGCTGAAGTCAGTTTAAAACGTCGAATACGACTTTGGAATAAGGCTGCCACTACAGTGGGTGACATTTCGCTGGATGAGCGCGGATTTCATAAGACAGTCAGTGCACGCGTACGTGCATTGAAGAAACGTTTGAAACGTTTGGGTAAAATGCCAGAACCGCGACCCGATTTTAGAGAGGAACTGGAAAAGTTACGGGATCATTTCGAAGTGGAAAGAAAACAAATCATTATCATTTGCTGCATATCGTTAATTGTCGTACTATTATTGTTTTCGTTGCGTCTATATACCGATCTTATACAGGCGTCGGTGGGTTGGATTGCTATAATTGCCGCCCTCTTAACGCTCTCATTAATTAATATGAAGGACTTAGAAAGCGTCATGTCGCGAATTGATTGGGGCACTATGCTCTTTATATCTAGTCTTTGCATATTAATGAATGTTCTCAAGCAATTGGCTTTGATGAAATCGATTGGAACCGCTGTCGGGCAATATATATCCTCGGTCGACAAGGAGAACGCTTTAATGGTGGCCATTATTACGATTTTATGGCTCTCAGCTCTACTTACATGCATCCTTGACAATCTACCAGTAGCTGATTTTATGATGCAAGTCATTGTCACATTATCGGGCGATCAAAGTCTACCATTATATCCTTTAGTCTGGGCTTTGGCATTGGGCTGCTCACTTGGTGGTAGCGGAACTTTGATTGGTGCCATGTCAAATATAGCTTGCGCAGGTGTAGCTAATAAGCATGGCGTTTCATTCACATTCATCGATTATTTTAAGGTAGGCTTTTTGGTAATGATAGGCAACCTTAGTGTGGCTTCGATATATTTATTGATAGCGCACGTGGCTTTCCATTGGCATTAGTGCGATCCATGTGCATGTGTATTCACTAATCAAGTACCCCCGTGCACACAATACTTACTAATCTTTTATCGTATATTTGTAATAAAAATTACTTTTATAAATAATTTTTAACATTTCTCTAAAATTTACTTACAATTTGAAAGACGAAGAAAAAATACGAAAACTTAGGGAGCTCTAGAAAAAGCGATTACTCACAAGTCGCGGATTCTCGGCTCCCGGTTGTCTGGGTATCATAAGCTTATTAGTGCCTTTTATGGAGATTTGCCTTTGTAGACTATTGTCGATAACTTTCCGAAATTATTATCGAATTAGAAAACATGCGAAAAAAGATTTTTATTCTTACATTAGAAGCGGCAAAAGATAGGTAGATATGTAATGAAAAGAAAATTCTATTTTATGATTTATTTTTCTTTCCCAATATGAAATACGAAGTGAAGTAAGTTAGTCCTCAATCAAAGTCATAAATAAAATAAATTGTTTGTAGTCTTTTTTTTGTACCCACCACGGGAAGTCTACGACATATCTAATATTTAGAATGATACCGATATTTGAGAATTTGCGAGAGAATTGCAAACTTTTTGCTAACTGTCGATAGATTTAAGGAGTACTTGTGCTGATTTTCCAAGAAAAATTTGAAACTCAATTCGCAATCTTCTCAATTCTGATCTCAAAATGTTGAAAAACGGTAGATAGGCAGGCAGATGTTGATGGGGAATATATGTATTACATATAGCGGAGGAGGGACTACGCGAAATCATCCGCAATAATATTCATCTTAACAACAGTAAAACAAAAACAAGTGAGAACATTATAGTCGTGGAAAGGCTGACCGTTAACCACCCTACACCACACTGTCTAACACAATTCTTATTTTTATTATAGAACACAAAAACTGTAGCTATCTTATTTCCATATAAACACATATTTTTCAAGTGTGTCTTTATCGGGAAGCGGGCCCAAAACGCTATCTAATGTAGTACAAGTTTAATCCTTACATAGGGCAGGTGTGATAGGTTCAAATTTTGTAGAATTAATTTTTGTATGAAATTAATATTATGAGTCAGTTTTCGTCACCACCTATACCGGTACCTGAATCCTAATATCTTAGGACACAAGTCAGTTTTCCCTTTTTCTAGAATTAAAAGATCGATCACGAGCTTTCTTAAAAGCAATGAAACCGCCACTGGTAAAGTGTACCCACTACGCCAAACATTATCTCTGCCTGTATAGCGTTTTAATTGGTACCTATATTTTTATCGGTATTTAACTTTGTTCTCTATAGTTGTATAGTGTCTTCTTCTTCTCAGCATAGCTCATCTCATTGTACTTCGTTGTTAAGTTAATTTGCATCGGCTGTTTACTAACTAATATTTTGCAAAGTAAATGAATCAAGAAATGAGAAAACGGTCGATTGTGGCAGTGTTGTCGAAAAGGGAGTTGCTCTCGACGCGAAGTTCGCATGTTTTCAAAAAAGGTATGAAAAAAGTCGTTCATAATCCTATTATTCCAACTCCATAGATGTATTTATGTTTAAATATATATTTTTGTTGCATAAAGAAGACCCAGCCGATATCATTACTAGAAAGCAGAGAGAAAGACGTATTGAACGACGATCGACAAAATTGAATTAGATTTCTGTTAATTTTCGATCTTTACAAAGAATAATTTATTCTTTCATTTTCGAAAAATGGGTTTAACTCGGCTTACGCCATAAAACGCAAAATACAAAATTTGATTTTTAAGATTTTTAATCGCATTTTTTATTTTTATAAAATCATTTCGATTTTAAAGATTTGTCTACAAAATACCCGTCAAAAAAAATTGTGATTCATATCAAACAAATGTTATAAAGCGTTATTGTTATTAAATATTAAAAATCCTACCCACAGAATTTAATGAAAATTTACGGTTAGCCAACTAATAGATGCTTCTTCTTCTTTGTGGTTTTTCAATTCAAAATTCAGACGAAAAAATTTCAAACAACAATATTTACTCGTCTATGCATATGTTTTGTTGCACAAATTTCGCACAAATATCATGCATAAAAGTTATCATCTGTTTTTCGTTATTGTTATGAATCCTTGTAGTCGTTAATATTCGTTTTTGACTTTTTATGTCAATAAAATCAATCAGTCAGGAATTTTATGTCGCAATTTTAGAATTTTCTCTTTACTTCTCCTTATTTGTTTAGCAGATTTTGGTCTTCCAAATCCCATGAAACTGATTTATTCTTAATCGATTAGAGACACTGATGACGTTATACGAACTATGAAAGCTCTAAATATTGGCATATGAAAATATTAGGCGCTTGCGTGTATTTTGATCATTTTTTCACTCCGTCATTTCAATAAGTTTTTCTTATCTGTTGGGCAACATGGCAATACGGTGTCGACAGAACGATATTGGTTTGGCAGCGTTCTAATCATCGACACATTTTTGCGCTTCTTCAGCATTTCAAAACCATATGTCAACCAAGCCACGCTGCGTCGATCTGAAGAAGTGGTAATCAGAAGGCACTATGCCTGGTGAGTACGCTGTGTGTGCCAGAACTTCGAATTCGTGCAGCAACAGCGCATACTTGACAACTGTTGCAACATGTGAGTGAGCATTGCCATGCATGAAGATGACCTTACATTACATCGTTCAGTTTGTTCAACTGACGTCGATAGACATCTTCAGTCACATTTTTATGCGGTCCCACCTGCTGCTGATTCCACCATAACACACAGCACAGCAAAACTTTATGGCCACGCCTATTTCGCTTCGGTGTCGATGCGGATGACTCTGCTGGACTCACTTGTTATTTTTTGCATTTGGAGTAGACCCATTTTTCATCACCAGTGACAACACTTGACAGAAAACTTTTCTCTTTTGCCGGGAAGCAATGAATCCGCTGTGTTGAGATGGTTCGAAATGGCATTTTCAGTCTATTTGCGTGAAAGCCATGATCCCTCCTTTTGAATCTTTCCCATCACATGTAAACGTCTAAAAACAGTTGAAATTCTGTTCGAAAGTTTTCCGAGAGCTTAAGCCGGCTTTTCGTCAATACATTTGGCAATTGATTGCCTTCGAACTTTTTGTGTTCTCCAGGCCAAACTCACCACTTTTAAACCGTTAAAACTAAAATCGATAATTGGGATGTGATGGAGCAGCATCACCTTAAACTCCTAAAAGGGTTTGGTGGGCTTCGACAGCAGATTTCTTCAAATCAAACAACAACAGTTGGGAATGTCGAAAATGCAGTTTTAAGCGTTCCATACCTGGCATCTGTATATGCTGAATAGCCCAATAATACTAAATGGATAACTGATATTTTATGTAGAGCAAGGTCAAAATCATCGAATTTAACCGTTGTGTACATTGATACTACGGATTACTTTATCATTTTCAACAATAAATATCGCTGATCAAAATGCATGCAAGCACGTGTTAAAATATTGCTGCGAAATTTATGATTCGATAGTTAGAAAAGGGAGACGATATTCCTACTGCATTCTCACAGACGAGCAGAGTTGTCACCTGAAAAAAAAGACTTAGACGAAACTTTTTGTTTTTTTATATCAATCCTTTTAATATCAACATTAAAAAAGAACAAGCTATTAAGAATGTTTGTATAAAGAACCGCATAAAGAATGAATAAAATCATCAAGTCACACAATTGTGTTCATTGAATGCACGTCATTGGCAATATTTGTCTTTTATGTTTTCACATTAGATTATCTTTAGGAGTTGGCAGTTCCAAAAATTTTGGAATCCAACATTTTTTCTTCATGCCATTAAACTGCTGTGCTAAATGACTACTGCCTTCTCTTTTGTAATGGGTTTAGAAATAGATTTGTAATGGGCGATAGAGCTTGCGAAAGCATTGACTTAACATTTTCGAGTTTGATTCACTTTTTATCAAACTTAGCCGGGCTGATCAACTTGCGGAATAGGATAACTAAGGGTCGAGAAATATATTAATTTTTTTCCGACTTGAAAGTAACAAAAGTCAATTACTATAAACAGACGTTTTCTTGAATTCATAATAAGCATTAAATGTTTTAATTTGTAGTTGAAATTTTCAGGATCGATGCGAGAAGTTTTCTTTTAAAAAAACCAAAAACCAAAAAGAAAAATTCAACTTTATCCCAAGTACAAATCGAATTGAAACACATTTAGATGATATAATATATAGTGGGATGGTAACCCGGTAAAGACGAAGATGATGGCAACGCTAAAGTAATGAACTGTTGCTTTGTCTCTCTCTTATTTATCCTTTGCTGCTGATCGCACTTGTGCCAGCGCCAGCGCCGCTTTGCCTATGTCAGTATAGTTTAAGTAGATAGATAAACTAAGAATTGAACTTGTATAGCGCAAATAGATCGATAGTATTCCAAAATATCACGGATTCTGATTACCACATAAAAGCGAACGAACAAAGGAGAACATTTCATTATCCAAATCAAACAAAATAATGACTTCCTTTTCTAGGTCTTCGATTTGTTTTTGGTTGAGTATACAGAAAATTGAGGTTATGAAAATTCGAAAAAATAGAACAATTGTTTTCTGAATGATTTCTTTTTAAAACAAGCAAAGTCGAATGCAAGATCGAATGAAACTTGGCCTCATCTTTATCGTCGAATAAAAACTTTCCTATCATTGACTTGCTATGAATATTAAGAGATCGATCCATATTGAATATAATCTCTGCTCGTTTTTAGTTAAAGTGAAACATCGAGAAAAACGCATTCATTAATTTATATTGACTGAGGCATTTTATTGAATCTTTAGATATTTTTCTTGTTATTTGTTTCCTTTACAATAAAATTTTTTTTTTTTCTGAAATTTTCTGATTATTTGGTTTTTTTTCTTGTTATATGTATATGTTTAGATATATTCGCATTGTAAACTCTCATACAACTGCTTCATTACCATTTACATTTATTGTTCTAACAATTAAATCTATGCATACTCTCCTCAGCTCTTAGTGTCAATGCAATATTTATTTTACTCTTCGAATTTTTATATTCATTGTTGTGCATAAATGCATATATATGTATATTTATAATAACTTTCCGCATGTATAATTATTACATACAGTTTATTAATAGTTTAATTTTATTTACGTAATTAAATGAACAATTAATTTTGAATCTTTTTGTATATAAATATATAGAGAAGAAGAGAGAGAGAGAAAAAGAGGAAAAGGAAGGAAAAAATACATTTTAGTTTATAAACATAAATAAAACCATTTGTAAATATGTGCAGAAGAAAGAATAATTTTCAACAAAATATCTGATCAAACTATTACTATATTAATTGTTTGGATGTGAGAGCGCTTACTGCGAATTTTTCATCAAACTTGATAATCCCGTGATGGGCCAAAGTTCGAAATTAAAGACTAATCTTAGAAATTTGCTTATTCAAGGCTCATTTCGTCGCTTAATAGAGTCGAGAGCGTATAAGATTGCTTCTATAAAAGTTGATGACTTGGTGGACAAATGGTCATCGTAAACCAATATAATGACAAACAATCGTATTTATTAATAAAAAGGCTTAATTACTTATAAAAATAATTACAATGAACAATAATAATAAGTATAATGATAATAATTATAATATTGTTAGGGAAAGGAAAAAGAAGAAGAAGAATAAATTCATCATATGGACGGAGAGATAATGAGGTATTGTTTGAAAGTGAAAGTCATATAAATAGCTTAGCATAGAGCACAAGCAAAGCAAAGAATGAACCATGCAATCATTAAAGAATTTAACTAAAGAGTAAATAACGTGATTAAGCCTTCATTAAAGGCGAAAAATGTGATATAAGCGATCAATGTGCACACTATTTCAATTTTAATCTGTCCCTCTGGAATAATTAATTGGACAGATAGTGATATTGAACATCTTCAAACGGACATAAGGACATTGAAAAAACAATATTCCAAATCAACCATAGAAAGATTAATTTTACCAAGAAGAATGGGTGGAAGAGGAATATTAGATAATAGAAATCTTATAAAAGCAAAGCCACGTGAACGTGACTCAGAGAAAATTTCTACCGCAAGTACTTCTGCACCTGCCACCCTATAAGAGGCACAAGACAAGTATTTTTTAATTAGATTTAAATTTAAAACTTATTGACACTCGCGTTATATAAGTAATCGGATTCCCGCAATTCGTCCCAAATCAAAAAATGCTTTACTAAATAAAAACTGTAGGGTACTGAGGGTATATTGAATTGATTCCCTTATTTATTGCGACACTTGCACGTCCCAATGAGAAATCTATACTTGATCAGGCTAAGATTCTCAGTAGATTTAATCATGCACGGGTATGATTTTTTGTTGTTGGAAAATTGAGGTAAAACGGTGAAATGCCATATAAAATTGCACCTACAATAGGCGAAAAACTGTAACTTCCACCCCATAGTTAAATATTAATCAGAAACTTGGAGTGAGTGTACCATATAAAGTTCGTAACAGACAAATAAATGTTTCAAAATAAAATACAAAGACTTGAAAAAAGCAAGCTTTGATCGACCACCTGAAACTCCGGGAATTCATTGTGTCTATTTTGGGTTACTCCTAATGCAAATGCAGAGAAGCGATTCAGAGAGTACCATACACCACTTCGCATAATGCAAAACACACTTTTCACGAAAAGCCTGATATTGGCGGGTGCTCAAAAGGTCAGCTAACTCGGTCCGAATTTACCAATTTAATTATTCTTACTAAAGACTTTCGTATTCTTCGACTAATTGAAGAAACTATAAATTACGCTGTCATCGAATCATTTCTCGGCGATCTTCTAGGACATAACAACAAATATTTGCTGTTTGCTTTGGTGCCTTTACATAAATATATATGTGACGTGTGTGTTTAACAAAAATTTTCTAAACTGCTTCTTCTTCTTCTTAGAACTAAGAAAATTGTATTTGGCTCTCGCCGAATCCTCCAGCCCGGTCGCTGTTATCTTAAAAAAGCAAAAAAAAAAAAACCTTTGGTTAAGTTTGGCTGATTTTTTCTGTTTTTGTAGAATGATTTGATGTAGTTTATGAAAATGTGCAAAAAGCATAGGTATCTTGAGATTTTCTTATATCGTATATGTGCCCTTTGGCCGATTTGCGGCATTTTCAAATTCTTTCGCTAAATTTGAAGGCGAAATCTTCACTTTTGCGTACGCCAGACTATTTACTACAGGTAGTACATGTTGTTGGACAGACAGACATACGGATATGCTTAGCTATATCGGAATTTGACACTGCTAAAGAGTAAACATACTTTATATAGGGTCTTTGAAGCTCACTTTTGCGCGTTATTGAAAAAAAAAAATGAAAATGTAATGATTGGTTCTGTGCGAGGAGAGTCCAGAAAGCCGCTAGGATTGACTATAACCCAGACAATAGTAGCGATTTCAGCGTCATGCTTAATAAAGACTTGGTGAAGATTTATTAATGTTACCTCTGAGGTGTTAAATTGTTTGTGATAGGCGTTTTTAGTGGAGTGGTAAAGTTTCATAGTGCAAATGTTTTCCGAGAGTTTTCACGAAAGTAGAGAATAGGAAGCAGCTGCGCAGACACGGATATTTTCCAAACGCCGCCAAGTGCGAATAGTTGAATTCTCGCAATTTTTCGTATGTCAAAGTATAAATCGAATTAACTTATGTTTCAGCACAGCTCCCAGCAACTTAGATGCAAGTGTAAATAGAAAGCCAGATTTAGATACAAAGGTAGAGAGGCGAACTTTGGTTTTTCCCACTAATGTGAACTCTAATAAGTAATTTTGGGAATTAAAAAGCGCATCCAATGCACTCTATAAAACAAGGTAAGGTATTAGTTGAACTTTTAGGACTTAAAAAAAAATTATATATTTACCTTTAGGCAAACATCGTGTTACGTTCAACAGCGTTACTAAGCCGGGTGGTAGCGTTTTCGCCCACAACGCTTAAATGAATACTTATATCAAATTTTATATCAACATGCGTGCTATCGTTTATAAATTCAGAAATTTATAAAAGTTGTCGCTCTAGACAATTTTGTCTCTAATCTCTCATCCCTTAACAAACGCCATCAATGTAAATTAATTAAATTAAAAAAGAAATTATTTTATAAACAAAAGAGTAAATGAAATGTGGTTTAAAGTCTTAGATTAGGTTTAGGCTCATAATCATTTTTCTTATTTTCATTTTATATTTTATTTATAAAATTGTTTTTTATTCTTACTCTGCAAGAAAAGTATTATGTGCGTACAAAATCTTTCTATATATATTTTAAGTGCAAAGTGTTTACATACTTATAAATACATTAGTTTAGGGATAATATTGTGCAAAAAATTATTGATATTATTTTCATTATTATTATTATTATTATTATTAGTTTTTGATAAAAAGAAAATTCGACATTTAATTATATGTTACGGGTGCATTTACGTGCATGCCTGTGTTTTTTTTAAGGCTGAAATTAAAGCATTTCTCAAAATGAAAAAAAAAAAACAATTAAAAAAAATTACTTAATTTATTCTTGTTTACAAATTCATAGACATATATATATATATATAAATAAGTGCATTGGTGGTGGTATCACATAACTGGGTGCAGTGCTTAAGTGCCTTCATTTGCATTAGACATTAAAATGTAATTTTGCTTATGTTCGCAAGCGAATCTTTATATCGAAATTTTATGCAAAGGCGGAGGACTTGGATTATATTATAAAATATTATATAATTTTTTTTTTTTTTTTATCTTTTATTTGCCATAGTTTGTTTGAAATATTATTAAATTCTATTAATTAACTAAGTTTCAGGTTATATGTTTTGTTTCAGGTTGTAATCGGGTGCAATTATCGGAAGCTTCAAGTTTAATTCGAGTGCACTTAATCAAAATTGACTTTTAGTTGCTTTGGTTTTCATTTTTATCATTTTTTTTTTCTTTGCTTTTTCGATGTTATTGCTTAACAGAATATTTTACTTTTAACTTTCTTTATTAAGAAGAAGAGAAGAAGGATGATGGAAATAGGTTGATGACTGTAGTGCTATTGTTCGCATATTGTGCGCATTGTGCTGCAAAATTATTGTCGTGTGTGAAAGCTTTAGTTCAAGGAAAATGTAATTAGCAAAAAAAAAAAAAAAAAAAATGCTAACATATTACACGTAGGAGCACATCCAAAAGACGATAACAGGTTTGTTAAACGGATGATTTATTCGATAGATTGATTGCTAAGTTTTTCGCGAAAATAGTTTAAGGTGCATTAAGTTTACATCAAGTTAAAGAAATATCTAAAATTCCACAAATTTTTCAATCATAAAGTATACGTTTTCAATCTGTCCGTCTATCCTCACTGTTGCGCAAATTTCTATTACGATCTCAAGAAAAACAAATTTGTTTTTAATTTCTTTAAATTGCGGCTGCTGGATCACATTATCGTGGTTTCTTTTCCTTCTTACCTCACTTTTAATACTCTTATGTATAAATTATATCTCATTGGTATCATTATTCGATAGTTTTCTTAGTGAGTTCATCACCTTCGCATTTTACCTGAGTGCTTTGATAAACTATTAAACCGCATTGTTAATCTTTTCACGTTACCAGTCATAACACACTACAAAAGGTATTTTCATATTTTACATTTTTAGACCCTACACCAGTTCAGGTGCAAGGTATATTAAGTTAATGTAGACGCATCTAACGCGCAGAAGGGCTTAAGATAGATCCATTTTTTATTATACCCGATCGATTCAGATTCTAAATTGATCTAAGCCTGTCTGTCCGTCTGTCTGTACAAATTTGTGTTCAAGCGACAGGTCGCAAATTTTCAAGACATTTCGATGAAATTTGATACGAAAGCTATTGAAAATGGGATCGGTTCACACTTTTTCGATCACTCCCTACATAACGCCATCTTGCGAAAAGTCGTTATATGGGAAACAATTGCAATTTTCAAAATTTCTCGGCAGAAATGGCTCAGTATTAATATGAAAAGTTTGGATCGGCTGGATCAACTTGTGAATCTCTTCTCGTGTAGCAAAAACTGATGTTCATACGACAAAAAGGTATAATTTTCATCGTTAAGCATTGACACACACACAATAGTAGTTTAACATAAAAAAATTAAACGAAATGGACCAAATTTAGACCGTCTTGGCTTATTTTTGGGATACTACCCTAATAAGAATTTGCACGAAAATTGATCCTTTGTAGAGCAAAGAAATCTAAGTTTTAAGATGTGGTGATGAAAATTGGCCCATAATAGCAATTTCATATAAACATAAGGAGCCTGTTGGACAATGGACTGATGTAAGGTATTTAACGGCCGACCTTGTCCGACTATAGTAATCTTACTTGCTTGGAATTTGCTTTCCTTGTCCTTCCTTTCTTTGAAGTAGATCTTGCAAGCAGTTCGCTTTAATCTTCAAGTTTGGCCTGAAATTATCATAAAAATTTTAAAGTTTAACTTAAAGGCAACAAAACGAGACTTGGAAAAAATAAACCGACACTTCTTGGAATCACTTTTGCATTTTTGTGTGATTTTTAAACAAGTTTGTATAGCTTTAGCGAAATAAATAAACGTCAAAACTAAGCGAAAATTACCAAAGACCTTACTTGTCATCTAGATATTGACGATTTTTTCTCGATTCTTAATAATAGGAAATAGAAACAATGCGTTAACCGCATTAATATCGAAATTTATATTAAAGGGCGATGCTACTGTAAGAACTGTATATATATCATATAAACTTTATGTGGATTTGTGCTTGTATGCATGTATATATATCCGCAGAACGTATTGATAGATAAAATAATATGACAAAGAAAAGATTTAATTATATTTGCCTTTTTTTTAGTTTTTAAGTGGCTCTTCTTTCAAATGCTTTTTACCTAACTTTTCCTACAAGCACTGTTCAAGTACATGATCAAGCAATTTTACAAAGACATTGCGTAATCGATTGATTGATTGCTATAACGCGATTGGCTGATTCTTAACGCGTCTATCGGACTATCGGTAATTTAATTTTTTTCGAATTTCTTTTCGATTTTCATTAAAGTTATCGGTAAAGACGAACACGACGATTATCGCCTTCACGTGATCATTTAAACATCCTTTTCTTTTTATTAGAAAAATAAATTGTGCTCCTTCCAGGCATTTTACGTATTGTGTCCTGCATTCGTTTGCATTATTTTGCCAGGTTTTTGAAAACCCACTGCCCACTGTTGTCCTGAATGAGTAAAAAAAAAAAATTCCTTTATTCACTTATTAAATGTGGTTTACGTGGTTTTCCGTTTTTTATTTAATTTGCTTGCAATACTTTCTTTATTTATATATTTATATATATACTTATATTTTATTTAATTTTCCTTTCCATTATTGTTGAAAACTGACACACAAACTTTATATATAACTTAGTAATTATTCACTGATTTTGTAATAGATTGTTGCTTACAGTTTGTTATTTGTCACTTTGTAAAAGATATTTTTATTGAAAGCGTAGCTTGAGCTTATTACACTGAAATCTAACATTTATATTAATTAATTTTATTTATACTATTATCTATAATAATAAGCTATAAGCGGCACTTAAAACTTTGTAAAAAATGTTTCAAATTTTAAATTTTCATTATAAAGAAAAAAGTTAATAACTAATAAGTATTGTATCAGTGGCTCCGGATATCGTGATTAATATGAAGATAATTAAGCACACTATCGCCTGATACAATTTTTTTTTTTTTTTGCCTTCAAGTGAAAGAACTTCAAAATTTGAAACATTTTTTTTTCTTTGCCTTCGGCCTTAGCTCGAAATATTAAAATTCAGCCGATCTGTTTGTTGCGGATTATCTAATCATCGCTTAACACATTGACGGACGTATATTCTAAAGCACTCGGTTGGTTCTATTCTTTTGCCTAATGACGTAAATGCAACAGCATTTCAATTTTGATTTTATATAACTTTAAATATACATATATATTAACGGCAAATTTTATTGCAAATTTTATTTGTATTAAGGTGGATGCTATGGCATTCATTATATATATATATTGTTACGAAAATTCCAAATCCAGTTAATGCTAACTAAATGATTTTTCCCTAGTAATAAATTCCCTACAGCATATTCACGGTGCGTCACGCAGCTGCCGGCCGATGAAAAAGATTAGCAGAAAAACAGGCCGGGAAAAACCCAGGTGCACATGTGCGGCGCGTCATACAGCTGCCGGCCTAGGAAAACGATTAGCAGTAAAGTAGGTTAACGGATTAAAAATGAAGTCATGAAGTTAGGTAACAGTAACATGTTTGTAGAAATGTGTATAAGTAGACTATTTGCCGAAGGCAGTTAGTTGTACGAGAACATTTGAGTCAGACAAGAATACTAAAGTTGATAAGTCGAGAGTATTGCCAAAGTAAAATGTAAATAATCCCAGCCTTAAAAAAATAGATTGTAAATAAAGAAACTTGGAGTTGGAAGAACTTTGAAGTGCATTTCTCTTGAAAATAATATCCACGATCTAGTGATACGGACCGTATCATAGAAAAGCGGAATTTTCTAACAATATATTAGGTGTTTGCAAAAATTTTGATCATTTTTTCATGTGAAAAATTTATTTATTGTGGAATATTGATAAAATATATATTAATCAAAAGGCAGATTTTTTTGGCAACACAGCGATCTCATGTCGAAAAAATTTGTATTGGTTTGGCAGCGACCCATTTTCGTACTTCTTCAACTTTACGGACCTACGTGGCAGCTAAGCCACACGACACCGCTTAGAATAAATAGTAATCAGTAAACACTATGTCTAGTCTAGTGAGTACACTGGGTGTGGCAGAACTCCCCATTCTACAGCTACAACAGTGTATCCTGGACAACTTTTGGAACAAGTGCACAATGAATGGCACTTGCAGTCAACTCCTGTCGCCACTTTTGAATCCTGGAAAACAAAACTGACAATTGGGATACGATGGAGCAGCATCGCCATAAGCCCCTGAACGGTTATTGCGGGGCTTCGGCAACAGATTTCTTCAAAACAATCAACAAAAGCAATGAATTTAGAGGAAAAAAAATCTTCAGCGCTCCATGATTCGCTGAATAAATCAATAATATTAAATCAAAAACTGTTATTTTATATAGAGGAAGGTGAAAACTATCGAATTCAACCGTCATGTACACTGGCATTTCCCATTGCTTTATCATTGTTACCTATAGAATTCGCTGATCAAGATTTTTGCAAACACCTAATATATATGTATATAGAGAGTTATACAAAAATTTTTCTAGTCAGATATCGGATTTCACAACTGATTCTAAAATAAATTGACTTTCAATATTAGGCACGTTAATCAAAAATTGTATTGTCCGTCAATGTGTTCAGTTTATTGCCTCCTTGGAGGTGTCATGATTAGGTAGCCGCAACCTTTGCCGTGAGTTTTTGCAAAAAAATAAAATGAGACCAACTTTCTCTCCCTCTCTTTCTTTTCAGTTGTTGCTTTTCCTTTCGAGAATCCAAGCTCTTGTGAACAGAGTATTTTTGATCGAATTGAAAACTTGCATAAATAAAAAAATGTTTTAATAAAACTCTTAGCCAGTCGAGATAAGGATTAGTAATCGTTTTCTAGGAACTATTTTGAAAACAAAATTAATCTAACTTTAGTTATCGATTATTAATCGGATAATTATTTTTCGTTTACATGTATATATATATATATATATAGATATATACATATATACATGTGTTATATTTAAACTTACCACACAATAAACCTTTTCAATCTTTCACAAAATAAATGTATTTTAAATATTTGTTTATACTTATCTTCGATACAACTTATATAGTCGATATACATATATATATATATAATTTTTTGTAGTTTCTTTTATATAAATCTAAAAAGATTAATTTTAAAGGTAAATATGCTTAACTCTAACATGTGAATGCATTTACGAAAGCTGAATAAATTTTTTGTTTTTCTTTTCTTTTCTTTTTTGCTTTGTCTTTTTATATATATAACTAATTTTATTATCATTATTACTCTCTTTTTTTTTTTGTGTTCTCTTCAAATGTTTGCAAAGTTCTGTAACAGTGTCCTTTTTGTTATATATTAAATTAGTTGCCCCCCCGCCCGAAACATGTTGGTTTGCTAACTGCTAACTTTACGGCCTTAGTTCACTGACAATACCCTCGATTACTTACTGTCACTGTCTCATTCATCTAATGAAAAGCTATTTTATTTCTTCTTGATTAAGATTTTGCTTTGTTTTTCTTCTTTATTTTCTTTTTTTTTTCTTCTACTGTTGCTGCTTTTCATTTTATTTTGGGTTTTTCCTAACAGAAAATTTGTCTTATTTTATTATGAAGCACTTTAATGCTATTGTATATGTTAATTGATTGTTGCAATTAATTTAATTTTTTTTCTCTCTTTTTATCTTTTTTTACAATGAATTTTTCTAATGTAATTTTTGGTTTTTGGTTTTTTTTTGTTTTTAATCTAATTAAAATGGTTTGTCAATGAAGAAGGAACATTCTTTACTATATTGTTTAACGTAGACAAATGCATACATACTTAAGTAATTTGTAAAAATTTTACTTAATTATCATTTGTATATTTAAATGTTTATTAATGAGTTTTTGAAATAAAAATAATGTAATACTTACTGATTGTTAATTAAATCTAACACTTAATATATTTCAATTTTTCCCTTTCCCTACAAGGCATACATCTTTCAGCTCACTTTCGCCATTCCCCATTTCCGATCCTTATCTACATTCTCGGCCTTATGATTCCCGACTTAAAGCGAATTTGATTACAATAATTATTTTTTTTGCATTCGCTACCTATTGTTTATTAATTAATTTAATTATTTTTTTAAATTTTTTTAAATTAAAAAGTTCGTTATTGTTGTTGGACTTGAAAAAGTAAGACCCAGACACAGTTTGAATTTTAACTTTATAAAACATTATGATGATCCTTCGTAGGCCGCCACATTTTCGTTTAGCTTTACGTTTAGCTTTAGCTACTTAGTAAGAGCGGCATTGAAATTTTGCTTTCAAAGAAGAGCCACATTGTCTTTTGTTGCCTTTGAGGTTAGGTTGTGACATTGATTGGTTTAGTCTGATACTGAAAAGCAAAATTTCAGCAAATTTTCGCAAATTATCGAAACCTTCTCTTCCTTAAACTAAATTTCCGACGACATGTGAGTAAACATTTCACAATGTTTCCGCGCGAACAAGCCACGAGAACACAAAAAGTAAAGAAAATTTTATGGCTGACCGCGACGCTATTTATTACCAAGTCATCGCCATATATGTACTCGTATCGCTGGAGATTTAATTATACGAATACTTTTGTTTTTATTAACATTTTTTTGCTTTTCACTTTGATTAAACCAACGACTGTAGGAAATAATGAAAAATGGAGAGATTACAAAAAAGACAAGCAAGTAAGAAAATTCTATTCGGTCGTGACCGAATCTTTTACACCCATCATTGTTATCCTGGAAAAGGCAAAAACAGGAAAAGTTCTATATTTGGGCGCAGCTAATTTTTTTCTACTTTTAAAATAAAGATTTTTTTGTCGCATAGGTGTGTCCTGTGAAAAGTTGGGGTCCTTCCCAAATTCTATTGCAAATTTGCTGGCGATATATTTCTTTTTTGGTAACGGCAGAATGTTTACCACAAATACTATGCAGTTGCGCAAACAGACAGATGGACAGACGAGCATGTTTAGCTGCACTCCGAATTTGAAACTGGCCAAGAATATTTTGTGGAGTTTTTGAAGCTTGTTTCAAATGTATTGAAAAAAAAATTTATTTTTGGTACTCTATAATGTTGGGCCGTTATGGCCAATTTTTT
>KK502606.1:339427-346927 GCA_000688735.1 Glossina austeni
AATATGTATATATATATATGTATATATAAATATATGGATAAATATATATAAATATATATAAATATATATATATATATAAATATGTATATATATATATGTATATATAAATATATGGATAAATATATATAAATATATATAAATATATATATATATATAAATATGTATATATATAAATATATATTTATATATAAATATATATTGACAATTTATATTTATTTATATTATTTATATATATTTATATATATATTTATATAATTATATATTTGCATATATATATCAAGATACCATATATATATATATATATATATATATACATCATATATATATCTATATACCATATATGTATATCATATATATATCTATATACATTTATAAATATTTATGTATATAATTAAATTAACATTATTTGACATTATTTTGCAATAAATTCTCAATACAATCGTAATAAATTCAATTAAAATATATATATATACATATATATATATATATATGTATTATAAATAATAATAATTCGTTATATAATTTTAGTATTTTGGCTTTTCTCTAAAGCATGAGTGTGTTGATCAAAAGCAAAAAAAAAAAAAAAGAAGAAAACAAGAAGGAAAGAAAAGGAAAGAATAAGAAAGAGAGTGATTTAAAAAAAGAAAGCAAAAGGTAAAAAAGTAGCAAGTATTCAGAATTTGAAGAATTTTCGATTTTATTCAAATATTCAAATAAGAGAAAATTTTACAATGAACAATACATACAAATTTGTAGGCGTATAAGTTATTCTGTTAATAGTATTTACAATAAGAATGATAAAAATATAATAGAAAAAAAAAACTAAATTAAATTAATAATAATAATAATAATAATAATAATAATAATAATAATAATTACAATAATAATTAATACGTATTCTGCATAATAGTTTATTTACTTTTGTTTTTGTTATTCTTGTAAGTGCACAGAGTCCGTTTTTGGTTTTTTGTTTTCTTAGTTTCATTTTACATACATGTCCGTATTCTTACTAAGTTTTTACCTAAAGTCCATTTATTTTTTATTGATCTTTTCTTGATTTCTTCAAGTTTTTCTTCCTTCGTCTTCTTCTTTAACTGGGGAAATATTCTTTCTTTTTCTTTTTTTTGTTCTTTTTGGGTTTTATTTTATTTATATATATATGGATTTACTTTTTACATTTGATTTACAACAAAAATAATTTAGATTTTGTTGTAACTCTGGAATGGAATTACAGTAACAGCTTCTCCACGCTTTTTTTTTTTTTCTTTTTATGTCATTTCTCATATCTCACTTTATTTATTTATTTATTTATTTTTTTTTTGTTACGCTTAGCCAGAAGCTGGGAAGGTGAGAATTTAACGCCCTCGCGCCCATCTTAACAAAGCATCCGCTAACACATCCAAGTGAGCTTTCGTCTAAAAATAAGAGCAGTAAGTAAGGAAAGATGGTTTTTATTCTTTAAAGCTTTAAAACGCTTAACAAGTATAAGTTTCCATAAAAAAAAAAAAAAAAATATTTAAAGTGTGATAAAAATAAATATATCGATCAGAACAAGCAGACCGAACAAAACGATTTTTTGACTAAATAATAAAATAAGTTTTTAAACATTATAAACATATTTTAGACTTTAAGATGAAATTTGTCTGAGAAGATTCCGAATTATTGACACAATTATCCAGGTAGGTTAGATGTGCCCATTTTTCAGAGCGTCAGTCAAAATAGAAGCAGAGTGAGCAGCAGTGATGGGGGAAAAAATGCCCGCAAACTATTTAGCTAAGTATGTGAAAGGAAGAAAAGGGACCGCTATCAAAAAGTTGGGTAGATAGAGAAAGAGTACATCTACAAGCACCAGGGTATATATTGCTTCAGCTTGGGGAGATAAACTATGCTTTTCGGGGAGCATAGATGTGCTGAAACTACCACTACCGCGGGGTAGACCTTGGTAACGGTCTTTGATCGACTAACGAAAGTTTAAGGCTTGGATTATCTATAACTTGGCGACAAGTTTTCTGACAGATAGCTTAGAAGTACACTGGAAGAAACCTTGTTTTAAGCCCTTCTTTCCCATAGACTATTGCTATGGAGGACCAACTGTTATTGTATTGCAATTGGTTACGTAGAGTACATTGATATAGTAATAGTCGAGAGCATGAAGCCCACCATGCCAGGTATAGCACGCGATGCAAATATATCTTGAAAAAGGGTAGCTCGGTGTTGGCTAATCGTTATTGTATCTTGTTGACAATGTGACGTAATATAAGGCTAAGAGTGACTATGTCGCGTAACATAAGGCTAAAGGCTTTTACACTCCATGGCGGTCAGGAGACCATTTGCTATCTATCTCCACGTAGAGGAAGCTCTTAGGAACGGAATCTTTTAGTTGTGGTAGCAACTCCTGACTACTGGGTACGACCCTACGGGGAGTATCGTGATGGCTGGCATCATTTCTAAAACGAACAATTAAAGGTAATGATAGGCCTCAACATCCTTCAGAGTGGGTTTATCAGGCCACACACAATAACTAAATCCGGTGAAGCCCTTAGTTTATAGGGATTGCCTAACTCTCTGGGTGGCGTCGATCACGCACTATTACCCCTTGTACCTTCGGCTGCCGTGAAGAGATATATTGAGGTAGGGTGCATACTATTTTAGAATAGTAATGGCGGCATCACCTTCGATAATTTTTTTTTTTTATTAGCTATGAGAGGGACCAAAATTTATGCAGAACTAGTATGAACCGACACTTTTTTCTTATCTTACGATATTATCTCCACGATTCTCAAAAGTGACAGAGGGTCAGAGGCTCAGAGGTGCTTGTATGACTCGTTAAAAAGACAAGCGTACGAATGAGAATTAAGCAGATTTGTTAAAGTGGCGAAGCGAAAACGAGAGGAGAAATTTTTGTGGAAGAGAATTTTTACTGCCCTCTCTTGGGTTATCGTAGTAAAAGTTACTTCAAAAATTAAGTTACACAAAAGGCCTTCCGGCTCAACCACTCTAGGTAGATATTGATAAAACAGTGCTTTGAAGCCGAACGTAACCCTAGTTTATACCGAAAAGAACTATTCCTTGTTAACGATGACATTATTTTAAGAATGAAAAATGCTTAGAATGAAACGGAACTGATTTCGATCGAGACAAAGTATTCTTCTCGTTTGCGAACCGGTAATAAATAAGTGAATATATTTTAAAGTTGGAGGAGAAAGATCACTTACCGTTTTGTAAAACATACATGATCGTCGATCTTCATCTTCACCTTCAGGACAATCGATAAAACCATCACATAGCACATGATCGTCTATGCAGCGATATCGACCCTGCACGTCCGGTGTCGGACATGCGAAACGTTCCATGCCATCCATAGCCGTAGGACATTCTAAAAAAATATAATTAAAACGAAAGATCATGAATCGAAAGTTATTCATTAATAAATAACAAAATTGATAATTCGTCCTGATGTGGATAAACAACAACAACAACAATAGCAGCAACAAACACAAAGTTCTGTGACTGCAATTCGATTAAAGTTTAAAAACAAATTTTTCCATACCTGCAACTAAATTAAATATTTTTTAACAATGCATGTAAAACACACGAAGTCTGGCTACAGTAGCGACGATTGGTCGAAGAAATATTCGTGTGAGTGCGTTTGCAACGCTCTTGAATCATTTTCCTTGAATTATCAAAAAGTGAATGCTTAACAGGTAAACTTATAGTTGACAAAATTACAGTTGAGTTGTGTCGGAGTACGTCAACTACAACATTAAAAGCTTTTCTTTTCCTCTTTCATTTTAGCTCTATATCTTACAGCCCTGCGTTCACAGATCAGTTCGAGTTTCCGTTTTATACCCATCACCGAAGGATGGGGAATACAGCCATTTTGTCAAAACGTTTGCAACGCTCAGAAGAGAGTTTCAGCGGTTCCACAACGTGTATATACTCTTGATTAGCATCAAATTTTGAATGGATTTAAGCATGTCTGTCTATCTGCCCATCTGTGTAAACATTCTCCTGGCGGCAAAAATTAAGCAATTGACTTAAAGTTTGGCAGAAACATTGGAAGTTCTTGCTCGCATGCTAGTATTGAAAGTGGGGCATATTGGTCAAAGGACAACAGTGCAACGAGTAAGACACACATAGCATCATATAAGCTGAGTACAGCGCTGTTTTTCAAAAGAAATAAAAAATTGATCTTTTGCTCACTACTCATAAACTGAATCAAAACTGGCTAAGAGTTATTTATTAGTTCCTAGGAACAGTTCTGAAGAGATTTTCCTACCTTAGTGTTTGCTTACAAACTAAGCTAAAGAAACTTTTTCGGTTCTTACTTCTGTCGGACGTTGAGTTATTTGGTTATTGAAAAACATCTCATCACGAGTGGAATCTTATGATAAGGTATTAGTGTTAGCTGATTTTAATATATATCAAGAAGTGACAATAAAGATCTTTGGTGTGTTACAAAACTCATTTCACTCATTTCGCTCATCATCCCAGCGCCTATAACGCCTATTCTAAGCAAATGTCAATCCTGTTGTGAAAAATTGAAGTTTGAAGTTAGTCTTCTCTAATGATGCCAGAGAATGATTAGCCCACTACTTTGCTACTTACGTCTAACATATTGCTTGAATACAAGAAGAGCGAATAAAAATTTCTAAACTTTGGACCATTGGTTTGGAAATAATTTTGAAGTTATAGCGAAAGTTTAGTTTTTCTACAGATTTACTTATGACGACATGACGGTAAATATTTCCTGATTATTTATTTTTCTTTTTTAAATTTATCAAAATAAAATTTTTGTAATGTTCCAGAAAAATGAAGAAAATAAAATTGAATAAAAGGAAACAAGTAAACGATATACTTGATCGACAAATTGGCGATTGGCGACGGTACGACCGGACAGAGCGATTATTTCAATGCCTTTACATAAAGTGGAAGATAAATGACTTTCCCTGTCAAAGGCAATTTCGATATCATCTCCTACAATTTCCTGGTAATTGTTAATGACAGATGGCAGCATTTTTTTAAATAGACTGACATCTTCCTGACGACAACGTAGGATGACACTTTGCTCCATCATTTAAAGCACGACTTCTAAGATCAACTTCTCCAAGACTTGGTTATATTCCGCTTTATTTTTTGGTAATTTCACCGAGTCGTGCTTCTTGCGTGCTTCTTCTAAAACATTCGACATATGATCCTTGCGCACTTTAAGAATTTCTAAACGGACTTGATTAAGGGTGACTTGGATGACTGCATTCTTTTTTTTTTTTTTTTTTTGTAAATCAACTTATTTTTTATCTTTTTCCTAAATTCCTCTTCTCTTCTCTTCCTCCGCTGTCTTAGTTATCTGTTTTAAAATTCATGGTGTGTCCCTATTGAAAGACAATTGATTGGTCCTGTATTTGAAGATGACTGGTTGTTGGGGTGGTGGGCTCAGCTTTGTGAAATAATACTTCAACGTCTTCTTTGCTTTTAAAAAAATTTGAAGTGCGTTTGCGAAGTAACATTAAAAACTAACCTCTGTAAATATAGGCTCTGTCCAATTTTTGTAACTGAGTGGAATATTGAGCTACTTAGCATTCTGCCTTTTAATTGACTCATGAAATAGGTGGCAAAGATCGGGAATGGCAGAATACATTTTACTGTTATTTTATAAAACAGCAGCTTGGGCTAGAATATATATTATATACACCGATTCTAATCGTATTTTGACACCGATATATTTATTGGATTGGCGCAACGGACATCACCCTCGACTATCAACGCTCAGTTCGTAATTTTAAGGAAAAGACGATTTTACACAAATGAGTAAAAAACGTGCTGCACTACAAGTGAAGAAGAAAAAGAAAATGCGTTAGTATCTTGTAAATAAATAAATGCTATACGCTCTAAGACGAATATGGACGAATATATATATGTGCATGGGTGTGTGTGTGTGTGTGTGTGCATCTGAGAGAAACAAATGTACATACATAGTTATGTCTTTACTAAGTTAACTATACTTAGTCATAGTCATAGCCAGAGTAGTGCTAGTACTAAGTTGTTACATGTTGTGCTGATGATGTTTGTTACGTTTTTTTATGCAATTATTATAAACATGTATATAAACAAATACATGCATGTCTATACAGAAGCGTATACATTCGTGTATATGTAATTATTGACATATTTATATATGTATATGTATTACATATATCCATACATTCATACATACATATATATATATATATATATATATATATATATATTTATATATGAGTTTAGAAGTCTTTAAGAGAGCATGAGTATGTTTTTAGAGAGAGCAAAAAGGAGCGGAAGGTTGCTGTACCTTCTGCAAATACACATATACTTCCTGGAACTCGTTTGTCGTTGCTATTATTATTGTTTTTGTAGTTCCTGTTAGTTTTCAGTCAGTTAAAAATAGTTTTATGTCGTATTTTTTTTTTGTTTTTTTTTTTTTTTTTCTGCTTTTATTTCATTTTTAATATATGTTTTTCTCTAGTCTATGCGTTTGTTTTTATCAATGTGTACCTGTTTTCGTTAGACACAAACACACACATATGTATACATACATATATAAAAACACACACACACGCACAAACACGCGCGCGCGCGTATGTACAAATATTTACGTGTGTGTAAATATTTTTGTTTTTCTTTTTTCATCTTTATATCCAATTTGTGTGTTTTTTATATTTTATTTTTATATATTTTTTAGAGAATTATGTAATTTTTGCACTTCTTTATATAAAATAAATCATTGAGTTGAAAGACTAAATGGCGCCTTTGGTTAAATAATTAATTTTTTTGTTTGTTATTATTTAATTTCGTTCTAGTTCTCCTCCTCCTCTAGTCCTCCACCTCCACCTTCTCCTCCGGCACATGTCTTTTTACCTTTTTATGAGTTGAAATCAATAAACAATAGTCTTCTTTTTTTTTTTATTATTATTGTAATGCCAATCATACGCACTGATGACCTTTTTTTTTGCTGTGCTTGTAATTGTCTCAATATTATTATATGCATTGTATGTAAAAGGTCGTTGTCCTAATTGCTTATGTGTATTATATTATGTATAAATACTCAGTGCTGAGAATATATTAGATTTGCCGGTCGCAAATATGTGTGGGTGTTTGGCTATAATTGCTGTTGTATTGTATTATTAACAATATTGGTTTGGTTATGTCTATGCATACGTCTGTCCGTTGCCTAGAAGAGCAAACATATTTTATTATTTTTGCTTTACACATAATTTCACAGATCCATCGAAAGTTAGCTAAAAAGCTATATGCGAACGCAACGCATAGTAATGAATATTCACATTACTCAGTCCAACTTTATTGTGTGCCGATGTAGTAATGTCCAGATTGTCAGAGGAACTCAACTTGAATGTCTTCTGGTCTTTTCCTGAGTTGTGTGAAGTCTCACTCTACATAACATTGAGACGCAATCTCAAAATCGGCTCACAGATCTTTAATTTAAAATACAAAACGCGGATTAAA
>KK502606.1:351927-366737 GCA_000688735.1 Glossina austeni
TATATATATATATATATATATATATATATATACAGTTTATATGTATATCAAATCACAAGAAGGGAATTGATTGTAAAAATAAATTTAATTTTGTAGCAAAATACAAAAGAAGAAGTCGAGTTACAATCAGTGGTAATTCTAACACACTAACATACATAACATTCGTACATTCATTAAGTAATTATGTAAAATTCTCAAAATAGTTGAAAAGTTTGAAGTTCATAAGACAAACAATTCGAGTAACGTGCAATTTAAACCATAAAAGAACTCTTGAAAATCAATCGAAAAATGTTAACTTGAGATTTGCTAGAGAGAGACTACCACCATTTCTAATCACATTATGAAACAAAACTATGTTACGATAGTTCACAAAATTTTTGAAAGCACAGCGAAAAATGTTAACAATATGTTCCATCATATTAAACGTGACTCTAGAGAAGGCAGAAGCTACCCCAAGACAGTAAAAAATTTGTGATATAAAAAAGGTCCAGGCGATAGCTTCCTTAGTATGGTGGTCAAGGTGGATTCTCGTAAATGTTTTCATAATGATTCGGAAAATATTTTTTGCATGTAAGGATGGACGCACATGGGTGTTAACAGAGGACTAGTGCTGATGGCAGTCTTATGCAGTTTGCTTTCATACTTTTCTCTTTAATTTGCCTTCCAACGTATCTTTCAAGGTCCATCTATAATAATTTTCCGTTTTAATTTTTAGGATTTTACGCCTTTGTAAATAGCACAGGCATTGCTTATCTAACGTCGAAGCCGATCATTGCAGTTGATGCAGAAAATACGGATAAGATTTTTACAATTGTCCAGCGAGACCGCATTTAGCACAAGTCCCTTGCAATTGTATCAAGAAAGATCAACGGTTCGGGACGGTAGACGATAGTGGCCAAAAGTGATAATGATTCTCCTTGGAGAGGGAGAAGAGAGTTGTGCCACACGGTCTCGTTAAATTTCAGTTACACCTCGACTATTCGTTTCACGAACTATTTCGTCCTCTGACAAATGTTTCACGCATAGGGCATAAATTGCGCCTTCATCAAGCAATTTACCGAAAATCGGGCAAAAGTTAGTGAGTGATTCAAACTTTAAGATAAACTCCGCCGAGCGTCGATTACCAGCCAGAACATGTAAATTTCCCTTGCGAAGGATCGAGATAGAGTCAGTGTAAGATGCTCTGCCATCTGAGGTTTTTTTGTACCGACACGACTAGGTTGGGATTTGGTTTTGTAGCGGGTCAGAGGAAGAAAATTAATTAATATTTTATTAATTGGGGTGTCCGTACTATCTGGTAGCAGTGGAATTTTCGAATATTTTATTCCTTTCTATCCGGTAGTTTCTGCGGCAATAGGAGAAATTTACGGGAATTTGTATCTGGCGACCATAATGTCTCCTTATTGTCGTCATATTATACTTAAAAAAAAACACGCTCACACAAAAAAGGATTAGGAACTGCTTTTTCATTTTTTTTTTTTTTTTTAAATAATACATGAAGACCCAATCACACACACTAACCGCAATAATAAAACCGTTAACAAAAAAGCACGATACAAAATCCTTCCACGACCCAGATATCCGAAAAAACTCGATATAATTAAAAATCTCAGTTGAGAGTATTTTTTTTTTCAGATCACTAAAATTAACTTAACCCGTAGGTTATAGAGAAAGCAAACAAAAAAAAAAAAAAACTTACTTAACAGTAAAAATACCTAAGAATAAGAAGTGCTTTTAATATAAACAAAAAAGCTTTTGAGAAACAATAAACGTTGCACTGCAGGAACTTACGAGTGATGAATCATGATAGCAAAAAAAAGTGAGTAAAAAGAAAAATTCATTGAACAATCCATCACAAAGATTTATGGCAGTCAAAACTTAAATAGAAAAAACAATACATTTTTGAAGTAAAGAAAAACCGAAAAGTATGATATGCAGCAGAATATCATTCCAACCGAGTAGCGACTTAACATTTCCCACACAACGCACAACCCCAGACGATCTGCTCAATTGTCCGTTTATCAGGTAGCCTTAACACGCTTCACAGCTTAGTTGCTTACAAGCTTACTTTGACTTTAACTTAACTGCGGAGAAATGACGTTTAGCTTACCAGCCGCCCGGGAATACAGCGCCTTGAGAAAAGCATAACAATTAACTAAATTATTATGAATTCCCGGGTTAGTAAAAAAATCTCAAGCCTTAAGTGCTTGGATTTTTATAATTTTCAAACACTGCTCAGTAATTTTAGCACGCAGAGACATGTCATTCAGACTCACGTATACTAACTTTTCGTTTGCTAATATATAACATGCCTGGTTAATGTCACGTGAGACAACTGGAATCTCATAGAAGGCCGTTAAATCATTAAAAGTATTTGATATACTTTGGAGACGACTGGGTGAGACGCTATTTACAATTAAAGTTTCTATACTTCAGCACTTCTTCAGTCTTCACGCTCCTATGTGGATGTTATAGCAGATCAGATTTAATTTTTTTATCAGCTTATTGCAATCAACAATATCCGTTTTTATATCTTGCTCACACAAAGACAACTTTCTCTTAATGTCAGACACAGCATCAGCAAGCGACTGTTTAATAAAGTCATGCCCATAATTCTGTTTAGAAATAAAATCTTGAAACTTCGAACAAATTTGTTATTTCCCCATGTAGAGTACCGTGAGTCTCTCTCTCTATACGACATGAAAAATGGAAGTTAGCGTTTTTTAATCCATATGGGTCCATCCGTCCGTGCGCCTTCATATTCAACAGCTATCCTTGCTTGGCTTCTTTTCTTCAATTATCTTCAGGCTTCAATATACATATATATATATATATATATATAGGTGTAATGTTAGAAATTTGTTACTGATTAACCGCTTGGACCGCCCACGATTGACGTAAAATGAAAGACTTAAAACACATTGGCGCCAATATCTCGCAAAGTTTCACGTAAAACTTTTTACGCATACTAGTCACGTCTGCTGCATTTAAAACCATGATCTAGAAGCAATTGCTAGCCGGTACCTAATATTTTCTATAATTAATAAAATGTTTGCATTTTTCGACATCAATAAAGGGGTCTTTTAGACCAAGGGAAACGTGTTGAATTTTCGCTTTAAATCATTGTTTACTACGCATATGGTTTTTATTGGCCAAAGCATGAATTCCACAAACGGAGTAACGTTTGCTTTGAGAATTCGACACACGTAACTTTTGTTGCGGTTTTTAAGAGGAGTGTAAGGAGGGGTTTCCTATTATGATGTAAATCACTTTGTCGCGTCTTATTAATCATTCATATCGTTTTATGAGCAATAGTTTCTCTATTTACAGCTTACATTTTTTTAATTCCGTCAAACTCAGAGCACACTACTTTCACGGAATACTTAGCAGTTGTTGCTCACGCAAGCACCGCGAAGGTGCTTATGATTTTTGCTACTGTTTGCTAGTCTTTGACCATTTGGAATTGTCTTAGATACTCTTCAGTTACACTAAGAAATAACGGGATTTACTTCCCCTCACAAGTAAGCTCCCATTGAGATGGCGATAACGACGGAGCAGACATATATGCTTTTTTTCGGCCGGATATCTAGCAACAATAGCTAGACGTAATGTCAACACATATTGCAACGCAAAATTGTCTTTTCCAAAAACGAAAGTGTCTTGCATCCAGCAAATCGCGGAAAATATGACTTATGCTGCTTAGCTCGATGAACAATACGCCCAACTCGTTACAGGTGATGAGCCCGTCAAGACAATACGATATCCAACTAACCATATCGTACACATGACTGTCTGTTAATACCTACGTTAAGCCCATGACGGCCTGATTTAGAGGGATAAACTGACTGCGGTAAGTTATGATCAGTTGTTCGAAACAAACAACTGTTGCTATCGCGACGAGAACGAAACGTAGCAATGCCGAAAAATTCTTGACGTTCAGCATGACGTTCGTTTCTGTATTATATAAAGCGTGTGTTCAGGAAATGTTAGCACCACTAACCGGTCACATAGCTATCCTCCCCGATGTGGTCAGCGGACCTTACTATTCCCGATTAACACTGATTGACGCCCCATATTTATACTCTCTTCGATCAGTGCTTGCGTTCTTACGACAATACACAAAAATGAGTCTTTTTATGCATAGCTTCAAAATATTAATTGACTTTCCCCCGCGGCCATCGTATTCTGCCTAAAAGGTGGAAGAAGTGGCGGCCAGTGATGGACGATAGTTTGGTATAAGTTTTTGTTGATCTACAAAAGTTGGAATCGTAGCAGAGTTGGAATCTATCCTGTGGCTTAGTAAGGCATACGATCAGCGTGTCTCGTTGATAGTTTTAAATCTAGCTTAGCGGCTCCGAAAAACTCATTTCTTAAACATATACGTCACGATGAGCGAATGTTTCGTTAACCATATCCGCGTCAATAGATTTTCCATCAAATTTGCAGTAATTTTAAATACATTTAAAAAAAATGCGAATATTTTAATATGACCTGTACACCCAATTCTCTTTTTAGACGATTTTTTTTACACGAATTTGATTTAACACGAGTTCAAAAGAAAATAAAAAAATTTCTTCTTTTACACGAATTATTTTGTTTTAACACGATTTTTAATATTCTAGGAATTTTTCTTGAATCTTTAATCACTGATTTCCTCCCAAAAACTAATGAATTATTAACACTGGAGACTAGAGATGATAATTCAGAAATAATTTCACAAGATGGGGATCAAACAAGAACTTTTTAAAATTGTTTACACCTAATTCTCTTTTTACACGAATTTTTTTTACACGTATTTTTTGGGAACGTATCTATCGTGTAAAAAGAAAATTAGCTGTGTATATATATGTAATGGATATTTTCCACTGCCACTGCCACTGACCTGTAAGGAAGTTTGATATTCTTCCCGATATCTGTGAATTGTACAAGGTGAGGACAGAACGAGTGGGGGCGAGAGAAAAAGAAATTCCCCTGGAAAAAAAAAATGTCCCTGGAAAAAAAAATTTCCCTGGAAATTAATTTTTTCAATTTACGAATGACGTACGACTTGAAAGAAAGCACATTTCCCTCTAATTACTTACCATCGGTCTCGGATTGGCAAACTATAGCAATGAATGAAGCACTTGCTAATCGGTTCATGTTTCAATTGGAATGAGAAAATCCTTATAAATATTTTCCGAATATGAGAATAACAATATTTCCAAATATCATTAACGGAAATTTTCTTGAGACTATAGTATGCATGCAACATAAACAATTGTTTACTTATAGCAGATATCAAATTTTGAATTGTTTTACGCTTACGTTACGTGTAACATTTACGTTAAATAGTTTTCTTATTACCACAAAAACAGGAGACCATAGAAGAATGCATACAATCTAAAGTTGTGTGCATGTATAACTATTAGATGATTGGAGGAGTGTCAATAACCAAAGTAAAGCAATGACTCTTGTAAGCTAAGTTTTTAATAAAAAACAAGAAAAAAAATTCTATTCTATAGTAAAGAATATATTTAAGTAGTTACGAATATGAATATGAATATGTACTTAGATGATGCAGTGTATAGTTGCTGTTAGTGTTGTTTACTTGTTTTCCTTTTTCTTTCCTATTTCCTTTTTTTTTTTTTTAATTTTTTTTTTTTTTTGCTTTCCTTTTGTGTGTTAACAAGATTTCTATTTTTAGCTAAAGCTATAAATTTCAACATTTTTTCCTCTTTGTTATTCTCACACACGTAAACATATAAGCATGCGTTAGTTATCCTATGTTGGGCGAAAGATGATTTGTCGCTATCAAGAAATAGTAAACGAACTAGTAAGGAAGCAAACCACAAAACCGTAATTTCTTACGAGTCCACGAGACCACACATTCGCACACTATATACGATACGGCAGTGGAGAAAAAGCAAAAAGAAAAAACCCTCTTGAATAAATTAACAAATAAATCTTGAATTATAGCAAATGTTCGCCTTTACGCAAGCAAATCAACATCCGAGATAAAGTCACATAAGCCGTGTATAGTGTATATTAACCGCGTTATGAATATAAAGCACATAAAGTTCTTTACTCTGTTTTCATCTAATTTCTTGGCTCACTTAAAGATCGCAGTGACAAGGATTTGGTAGAATTTCTCTTAAAACCTACATAGAAGATGTTGTTTCCCTTCCGTTTCTTTCTTCTCTGTAAGCTATTTGCTGGATTTGCGGTTACATATGCACATGTATACACACATATATGGCAGCATTTATTTATTTATTTATTGTTTTTTTTTTGTTTACGTTATTTTTTTCTCTTAACATAAGTGCGTGCCACGTTTAAAAAGCCTAAGGCGACATATACATAACCGCAGCAACAATAATAAGAATAAGAACAAAAGGCAAAACAATGTTAAGGCTACATTTATACTGTTTTAGTGTTCCGTATACTTAGGCTGAGGCTTGGTTAGTTGGTAGGTTACTGCGCTTGGTGCGTTCATATGTACGTTGTTAACGAAGAAGTTTCGTTGACGTCAAACGTGTAATTTTGCATACATATATATATATATATATATATATATATATTTTCTTTTTTTGTAGTTTTCATCCTTAGTTTTAGTTTTTGTTGTAGTTCACAATAGAATGAAAGAAAATTTTAGTTTTTAAAATTTATTTTTATTTTTATAACGCCGTCTTACTAAAACTAATATTATAACAAGTGATGTATACCTTAAGGCGTTCTTTAATATTTTGATTTTAATCTTGATTTACATACATTTCATAATAAATTTTTTATTATTATTGAGTAAGAAAGTTAGGTAACTAGTTGAACGTAGTAACGTAGTCAATGTGTGTTAACTTAACTGAAAAAAATAAACAATCTAAGCTTAAAAAATATGTATTAGGCTTCCACGGAGAGAGAGAGTTTAATATTATTACATTTTTGCCAACAATTTCCTTTACGGAATTTCCCAGCTGTCCCAGCGGGTCAAGAAGAAGGATTTATTTAATGCTGTAAACTTAAAACGACCGAAATTCTTTTCAGAGGAACAGCAAAGCAGAAATTCTTAAATAATTACTTGAGAGGAGATTTGTAGCCGAACTATCAAGTTGTCCGAATATTCGCAAAAGAAAGATATTTCCGCTTCTTGTGCAGTTAATCGGAGAGGGTACCAAACATCCAAATGTATGTAAAATATTGAAGTGCCAGGGAGACAAAATACATGCAGTAATCCTATCAAACTTCGACTTCTTACACAGTAAACATTATTTTTAAGGTTTCAAATTACTAGGTGTAAAAGTAATTCTTTATTATTGTGGGTTGCATTGGCTTGTCAAAATGTTTGAAAAGTCTAGAAACTGCCTTGACAGAGAGCATACATGCCGAATTCGATCCAGGCATATCTGTCTGTCCATCCGTCTGCATGTGCGTCTTTCTATGGTAAACACTCCCCGGTCGTAAGAATTACGAGACCATCTTCAATTTTGACAAATGTTTTGGGGATTCTTGCTTTGAAAATAAGCCAAACGCACCAAAGTGTCTGAATAGGAGTAGAATACATCTTGAAAGCAAAAAAAAAAGTAATTGTACATTACTTAAGGGCGCCAAAATAAAAATATCCAAGTACGTCCGCCGATTGTGCAGAACGACGAAATTTCATTTTTTTCTTTGTTTTTATTGTAGAATTTTTTTTTCAGATAAAATTGATGTGTAGCTATACAGCTTTCGCTGGCGCCGATGATAACCTTTCAAATTTTTTCTTTTTTCCTTATTGAATAATCTATTTTAAGAGAGTGCTAACGAGTATTTGATTCAAAACATTTTCATCGTTAGAGAACACGAATTCTGTACCGAAAGGACAATAGAAACCACACTGTGAGGCTATCCACCAAAAAAAGAGAATTGTTTTTTAAAACCTAAGCGTTTCCCTGGACGGATATTGCTATAGGAAATCGAGTGTCATTGTAGCGTAAAATTAATCTATAATAGCTTTTCGTGTAATGCAGACGCTATCCTGTTAATGGTCAGCATAACTGCATCGGTTGTTATTACTAACGTTTTTTAGCGACGGTTTTGCTTGGTTGGAGCAATTCTTAATACAGTGCAGTACAGTACAATATTTCAATTTGTGCGTCTAAAAAATTCATCAACAGCGTCTGGGTACCCCTTACAACCACAATAGTTTTCCCCTTTTCTGATATTACAACGCGTTCATTTCTTATCATTCGTTAGGCTTCAGTAGCAAATACGCTTGGAAATAAGCCGTCAAACCGCCGCTTCTCGCATTTGGCGCCTTTTAGCGCAGCTTCCAAAAACAATTTTGTGTACATGTCAGCATAAGAGCTTAAGTACTGTTGCGTTAAACTTTCACGGGGAGAAATGCTGACTTAAAAAGGGCTCGGGGACGATGTAAAGCCATCTCTTAGGAAAACGATAATGATAAACCACTAAATCTTATACTTTGCAGAGAGAAATCCCAATTTCCTCGAATATGTTCTGTCACATACAAACGGTACTTCGCGTGTCGAAGCACATGTATTACCGCTTTATTCTCATCACAAAATTGTATAAAACCAAGTCATTCATTCTATCATATGTTTCGTGAGTAGCGCATGTTAAGAGTTTTGCTTAGGACTTGAATTGTACGAATAAAGAAGAGAAATATATATTTTAATTGCTTATATTACTCTGGGGGAGGACACGTCACACATTGCAGATAATTGCTATAATCATGATCATGTAAGATAGATAAAGAAATACTAATACCATCAGCTCTTTTGCAAGTCTAACGCCAAAGAAACATCTTTAAGTATTAAGTCGAGGCATAAATAACTTTCGTTACAGGGGAGTAAATACAAGTGGGCAGAAACTATGTGCTTGTCTACCTACTATAAGTCGTCGATAAACCGATGAAGGAGTTTTCGCCTTAGCATAAATATGGGCTGTTTTGTGTGTGGCAAAGTACTGAGCTGAAGAACTAAAAGTACAAAGCAAAACTATTGAGGCGATCAATGAAAAAAATGCAGGGTATAGGGTAAAAGTCGAAAATCGGGCGAACGATCGGGCAGTTGCAAATCGGTTCTAGAGATAAGAATTTGAAGGACCAATCGACTTTTAAGATTCTTCCGGCTGTGACGACAATCTTTTCAAGGTCATGTTGGAAAAATTCCGATATAAGAGAAAGATTGAGTGCATCACAGTCAACTGTTTGTTCCCATTCGAAGAAATTAGGAAAAATTTCCAACTAAAGTAAAAAATATGGAAATAATTTATGAGTCGATCTAATATAAATAAATTCTTTAGTCACTTTGTCTATCTGTCCATCACTTTAAACCGTAAAAGGCAAACTTGTTGTACTTGTTTTAATTACGTGAATGCGTTAACATCTCTCCGCAAGGTGGCTCCTCCCGCTCTAAGGAATTTATACAAAGTTTTTGCTCAAAGGAAGAACTTGTTAATATTTAAAAACTAAAAATTATGCTAATTACTAAATGTGTGCTTAAGCTCCTATACTGTACTGTGTCGATGTAATTAAAGCACAGCTTATGCCTAACTAAGCTTAATCAAGTTCAAAAGAACTTTTCTTAACTTTCGTTTCCTCCCTCCAGGTCTACACAAAATTAAGTATAACAATTTAAATTGAATATGCTTTTCCCCCGTCACGCCGTTATTATTATGAAGGAAACCCGGTTTTCTTTTTTTTCTTCTTATTATTATTTTTTTGTTTTTGTATACGGAGTTAAGCAACTCTCAACAGGTGGCTTCCTGTAGAATATAAATAATTTCTTTCATGTATGAATTAAATATGCTCCCTCTCTTTTCGTATCATTTACTTTTTTCCCCTTCACATTTTCCCTTTTCATAAAGCATATAAAAGCCTTTTGATTTGCGAGAAGAAAAATGAAAAAAAAAAAAAGAAATTATTCTGTCAAGGGAAGGACTTTAGCTGATAAGCCGGAAAGTTAAACTAAAGCTATCCAACCATCAAATAGTAAAAAATATTTCAAATGTTTATCTGCAGCTTGAACATTTTCCTACATGCCTGACCTTCAGTCCGTTTTAAGTTTTGCAATAAGATAAAAAGCAAAGTTGATCAACACGAAACGGTAAGTATCACGCACGGAAGAAGTTATGTACTATTTTAAAACTATTTTAACAGGTGTTGGCACAAAGTCGTTAAGTTTACATTTCATTTAATAATGAAGCGACATTTTATAAAAAATCATTTCACAAATAAGAAGGATTTGCGAAAGTTTTCTGCGACAAAACTTAACTTGTTGTTAACAGAAGTTCCCCGAGCAATTAAAAACATGCACCCTACGATTCCCAGCTGTCGCGATATGGTTAAATCATAGTGGAAGCACCCTCGATAACAATGTCTACTTGAACGTTATAATTTATTGGAAAGAAAAATTGAAGCTCCTTTGTTAAAGCTAACTGCTTTATACATTCTAGCAAATATCAGAAAAATATGTCTTCTTGCCATATAAAGACTTCATTTTGATGAGACATCGAGTGTAGATAGGGTTCAGGGAAGTTCAAGTTTATTACGGTCAAATTATTATCGTCGAAAAATTTTCTTTATAAAGTATTGAACGATAGTTAAAAACAAATAAGAATATATAGTCGGGCAAGGCTGATCATTGAGCACCCTACACCACATTGTTTAAGACAATTCGCATTTTTATTATATAGAACAGAAAAATTATATCTTGTTTATATATATAAAGGAATATTTTTCATTTTCTGGGGAAGCGGGCCCAAAACGAAGACTAATGTCGTACAAATTTAATCCTTACATAGAGCAGGATCCAAAAATAGGTAAGTTCATTTTTATATGAAATCACTATAATATTGTGGATCAATTTCCATTTGTTACAAATTAGATTTTCCTACTCTACAAAGGATCAATTTTCACGAAAATCGTTATTGGGGTGGGATTAAAAATATAGCACGAGATGGTCCACATTTGGCACAGTTAATTTTTTTATGTTTAATTACTATGATCATATAATTTTCGTCGTGAAGGATTGAAATTTAGACCTCTTTGTCGTATGAACTTCAGTTTTCGTTACATGAGAAGAGGTTTAAAAATTCACCCACCCGATCCAAAGTTTTCATATCAATTTAGAATGCCGAAGTACTAATACTCAGCCACTTTTGGGGACAAATTTTGACCGTTACCATATTTTACCTTATACCCTACCTTTTCAGAATAGGGCGTTAAATGGGGAGTGGTCGAAAAAGCGATCAATAGCGTTCGTCCTTGGGCGACAACACGTCACTGCACCAAATTTCATCAATCTGTAGCTTGAACACAAACTTACATGAGCAGTCATCAGACGGACAGGTGGACAGAGGGACAGACAGGCTTAAATCACCTCAGGTTATGACTCTGAATCGATCGGTATAATAAAAGCTGGGCCCTCCGCATGTTACATACGATCGCGCCAAGTTAATATACCCTGTACCGCAAATGGTGTAGGGTATAAAAAAAAGTTATTATAGCCTAAGGCAAATCTTGAATATTACACATCGCTTCTCTTTTTCCTTTTTTGTATACAGTTGTGTTGAATAATTGCCATAAGATTGAGAGAAGCATTTGCTGTAACTTCGAACTTGATGGCAATAATTTTCTTGTGAGTTTTCCTCCCCTTTTTTTTATATCCTTATCCGTCTTAAAGGTGCTTATGCGCGCAAGTGAAGGAGCTTATGAGAAAGACGAGAGCGACGGAGTAGAATGGCGAACAAATTAATATCATTAAGTTGAAGTTGAATAATCATTTCGCGCTGATCTTTGTTTAGCTGCATATAATAACTAATTAGTGTTTCCTTTTCTTATCAAGGTTTATATATAAGAAGTTGATGCAAAAACTAAATTTGTTGTAGGACAAGACTTAATTAAATACATCTCTGATTTATGCAAAAGCCACAAGAACATCCTTTAAATAAATTGTTACCGACTATCAAAGAAAACATTTTGAAAAATTTGAAATTTTTATCCTCTGTTGCTCTCAAAATCGAGTTGAATGCAATTATAAAACAAGTGAAAACGTAATAGTCGGGCTTGGTCGATTAATAAATATCCTACACCACATTGTCTAACACAATTCTTATTTTTACCATAGAACGCAAAAATTATTGTACGTATTGTTTATATAGAACTATTAAAAATTAGACCTCTTTCCGGAAGAATGGTTTTGCCCACGGCATACAGTTAACTTTTATATCAAACTGCTATAATAAATCAATTTTCATCATAAAGTATTCAAACCTAGACTATTCTGCCCCAAAAAAAAAAATTTTTTTTCTGAAAATCCTTATATACGGTAGTATCCCAACAATAGGCCGAGATAGTCCAAATTTTGTACAATTAATCTTTTTATGTTAAATTATTACTCTAATATAATTTCGATCATGAAGCACTGAAATTTAGACCTTTTTATCATATGAACTTCAATTTTCCTTATACGAGAGGGGTTTCAAAAAGAATGCCGAAATATTACTACTCAGCCACCTTTGCCGTCAAATTTTGGAATTTGAAATTTTTCCCATATATCGACTTTTCAAAATTGGCCTTATACGGAGAGTGTTCGAATAAATAGACTGATCCGACCCATTTCTAATGGCGTTCATCCTTCGTCTAAAGTATGTCTGTGTACCAAATTTCATCAAAATATCAAAAAAATTGATTTGTAGTTTGAACATAAATTTACATGAACAGACGGATAGACAGACTTAGATCGATTCACAAAACGATTTTGAATCGATCAGTATAATAAAAGTTAAGTCTATCTTAAGCCCGTCTGGCTGTTACATACGTCTGCACAAATTAATATTCTCTGTACTAAAGGTGGTGTAGGATAAATAAAAATAAATAAAAAAATAAAAAGTACACTTATAGTATAATTGAAATGAGGTGTTAATTCTCAAGATTAAGGTTCTCGGTGCGTGCCTGCATGAATGATTTCAATACATTCTGGGACTAAGTAGAAAATCTTTTTTATTTATTTATTTAATTTTTTTTTTCTGGAAAGTCCGAATAGTCTTCAGTTTACACAATCACTTGACCGCTTCTCTGATTTTTTAGTATCTTATATATTAGAATAGAACCATTTGCCAAGACTCTCAAAATACGCTCGAATTTACGCTGTGACCTCGTCATGTGGTTGAAATTTTTTTGCTCGGAGCAGCGTTTTCGAAATTGGCAAACATATAGTAGCCGATCAGGGCAGATGAGAAAACAATTCGACCTTGCATTCAGGCAACTTTGTCGACTTGTGATAGGACACATTGCGTCTTGGTGAATGAAAATTTTCTGTCTGTTTGCCATTTGATGCAGTGTCTTAGCAATTGGCTGTTTCACCCGATCCAAAATAGTGGATGCAACTGGAACTTAGGAGGCCACAATTTCTCCTTTCCATTAAGTTTTTGTCAATAAGTGGATTGGATTGTCGGCTCGTGTTAGCAGTGCAGTGATATAACCACGTTTCGTCCTGTGTCACATAAACCGCATGAAAAAATTGTTTTTGTTATGGTTAAAGAACTTATTTTTGCACATAGACCATAACTTTCTCATACCAAAAGGAGAATGAATTGCTTTTTGATGTCTTTAGATTGTCAAGTCTTCTAGCAATTTCACTTTCCGATAATCGGAAATAATTTTCCAGACTTTTTTGATGTTTGCTTATGTGATCATCTTGTTTGGCCGTCTATTGTATGCAGCGTTACCGGCCTATCGATGATCTTGTTTAAAATCAGTAATTTTAGCGATGTACTGTTTCAAGAGAGTCGCTACAGCACTTGTCTAATCAATGCCGCGTTCAAATGTTGAAGCAATACATGAGATGCCATTATTTTAGACGGAATAGCACCAAAAGGACCGAAATGGCATAAAATAGTGACAACAATTTTTGATCTCCCGCTTGAGGTCTAGCACTTTTAATTAATGTTGATTGCTTAAAAGGCAACATATTTCCATCTAGGACCGCATTGACTGAATTGCTAATTGTATAATTTTCTATAAATATGAAATCAAATAAGACAAGCAAAGATCCATGTCTACTATAACCTGCGTCTTAATGTACGTTCTTTAAAAAGAAACTCAAACTTGGTCGATAATTGGTCGGTCACCTCTATGGAGGGTGGACGGTTGGCGCAATAAATCTTAAATATATTTTTTTACCATTTTTGCATTGCATTACCTTTTCGCTGTTCCAAAATTAATGTTAAGAAATGATTGGTGAAAGAAAATGAGTTCAACTCCTACCTACGAAAGCGTACTATTTTCATGTTCATCTGTGTGCATATTTCTGCATATTTTTAAGAAATACTTCAATGAAAAATTTGCATTTTTATTTGCTTTTCTGTTGAAACAGTTAATCGAATTTTTTTTTTTTTTTTTTTTTTGCTTTTTGGCTAAAAATAACTAAGTAGACGAATGTATGAGTTATTTTATAGTTGCGCATATTACGCGTGCCTGTGTTACTGCTATTTTTTTTGTTTTTTTTTAAAACAGTTAAACGAATTTTTTTTTTTTTTTTTTTTTGTTTTTGCTTTTTGGCTAAAAATAACTAAGTAGACGAATGTATGAGTTATTTTATAGTTGCGCATATTACGCGTGCCTGTGTTACTGCTATTTTTTTTGTTTTTTAATAAAAAGTGATTGTTACTCAACGATAACGGCTAAGAAATTGTTGACATTGTTTAATTGAAAATGTTATTTGCAAGAAAAGGTTATCACATCCCAAGAGTTTTAGTACAATGCAGAATTATATCAAAGCGCATACAGACATGAACGCAACGTTGCAACACAACAATATATATATATATATATA
>KK502606.1:370394-386176 GCA_000688735.1 Glossina austeni
TGTATTGTATTTTTCTCAGGCGCAATGTTAAGCTGTGTCGTACTTTAGAAAAGCCCTTGAAATCCTTCTTAAATGTGGAATAGGCCTTCGATAGAGTCTGGCATGATGAGCTGATTTTCACACTTCAAACATTTCTTCCAACTCCCATGTCCTATTTTCAAAACTGACATGACAGAACCAATATAAATATATATTGTTGCGAATTTCCCTTTTCTAAGATACGGCTCGTATCACTAGATTCTGGATATTCTTTTCAAGAGAAATACCCTTTAAAATTCTTTTATTTACAATTATAATCCTTAAGGGTAGGATTATTTATATTTTACTTTGGCAATACTCTCGACCTCTCAGCTCTCTTCTACTCTTTTTCGACTCAAATGTTCTTGTCCGATTGACTCCGACCTTCCGCAAATAGTCTATTTATGTACATTTTTACAAGCACATTACTATTATTTAAGTTCATGAATCCGTTAATCTACTCTTTCGCTAATCGTTTTCCTCGGCCGGCAAATGCATGACGCGTCGCAAATGTGCACTTGGGTTTTCCCTCTCTAGGGAATTTATTATTTGAGAAAATCAATCAGTTGGACTGGACTGGATTTGGAATTTCCGTAAGAGTACAAAAAATTAAGTCGTGGAATGCCACAGGGAAGTGTTCTAAGTCCAATACTCTATCTACACAATTCTCACTTCAAATTTTCCTTTTCAAAGTTTCCTACGGACTACAAATTATTTTCCATAAAATTTCCCTTTGGCTGAGCAAAAAGAATATTAAAATATATACTGAAAAATCCATGCACATTATGTTTACAGTAAATAAGAAACCTTGTGGTCCTTGTGGTTATTTTCGAACTATCAGCAAATGTTGCAAAATATCGCGGCTTATGTACTGACCAAAGACTAATCGGAAAGAATCACATAAAAGCGAAAAAAAACTTGACTTAGAAACCAAAAAACTCCGTTTAGCTAATTTGTCCATAATCTCAGCTGAATCTACGAAGCAGAGGCCTATCATACTTTGGATCTATGGCGTACAACTGCGGTGAATAGCCAGTAACTTTAATGTTGAGATACTCCTAAGACTAGCTTCTCCACTCCACCCCTCTGTAAGCCGCAAAACTATTCCAGTTGGCCTGGATTTTCCACTCATCAAAAATCGCGTTTGCCTGGAATATCATGTCGGACTGGTGTGACTAATCATATAAATCCCTTGGCAATATTTCTGGGTGAATCCAAAGGCAAGGCGTCATATACTGAAATGAATTTATTTTTGCCCAAAATTATGCTAATGAATTTTCCAAGTTTACATAGTTTCTCTTTATCTCTCTTTAAGCTCCATATATCTATAATGTTATAGATATCGTTGTGTGTAGATTGTAAATTAAGTATAGAATTACAAAAAAAAAAAAAAAACAAAGATTTATTATTATATATGGAAGTTATAAAATATTACATACATATCAAAAAGCATTTTTTTTCTATTCAACTCGAGAGTTTATGAAAAAAAAAAACAAAAAAAAAATGAAAAAACATATTTGTTTATATATATTTTAACAATTTCATTGAATTGGGATTTTCAACATTTTAATGTAACAGTATAAGGGGAGGGGGGAGAAGAAAAACAAAGGAAAGGCAAGCAAACACACGAACATACCAGGGGTTGACATTGGGATTTGCAATATAATAAAAATGAGAAAAGCAAATTGCTATGGCGCGACAAAAGCCAACGCATAAACAACGACATATCTGTTATTTTCGGTTTTCGATGTTAAGTTGACACATGCAAATATCTTCATAAAAATGATTATTGAACTCGAAAATACAAAAATATAATATGAACGCAATCAGCATCATAGAAGCGTAGCATGGTATACACTCTTACCTGCTTTTTTCTTTAATATTTGCATGGTGTTTCATATGTACGCACACACACACACACACACACATGTAGATAAGTAACGTGCAAAGTGCTTCATAAGAATAAACAAACATTCATCAACACGTTGTTTTCTTCAATTCAGTTAATGCAACGGAAACAGACAAACAACTCGTACTCACAGCTCAAATTGGAATTATTTTTGTATGTTTTTTTTTTTTTTTTTTTTATTTTTCTTTTTCAGAAAACTCATTAAATCTCTCGCGATCATAAAAAAAAAAAAAAAAATTTTGCCATTCAACTTTAAACTTCACGTTGATATTCTAAATAATTTTTGCATCGCTAATTGATTCTCTAGTCAATTCAAGGGAAATTGACTATAGTCCTTTCTAAGGACATTAAGTGCTCAAGTGCCCCAATGCAAAATAAGTTTTAATACATTTCCTCTCTAATAACCACACCACAGGTATAAGACAATGCATTTTCCGACCGAACACATCCAACCAATCAGCCAACGAATTTTGAACTCTTTCTAATATTACAACTGTTTACTGCTAGTCAGGCATCTGTATGTACATTACACGTGCCCTTAGCGTCAAGCGTGTTTAAAACTCGGGAGTTGCACACTTAACAACTATAGAGCTGCACCATTCGCACGTGAATAAAAGAAAGACATTTTTTATTCTTTTATATTGAAGAATAAAAGCACGCTACCTACGACTAATGGGGATTTTTCTTCCATTAGTAACTAAAAGTACTGACAATGATCGGGTATAGCTTAGTCAAACGAATGGAGTGCTCGGGAAACGATATGAATTGAATTTTTAAACAAAAAAAAAAAAAATAATGCACTTTCTAGAAAAGGAAGAAGAGGAAGAACCATTTATATCTTTGCCGAGTAGATTTAATGAAAAAAAAAAGGGATAAAACTCAAATAATATTTTTTACCAGCAGTTAGACCACAAAAGCTTGCTATTGTCACAGTGGAATTTTTAATTTTGTATTAATCAGAACCTTAAAAAAACAATTTCGAAATCTTACTAGAAAGTTAGAAAAAAATTTTCTTTCCACCCATACGTTCATACTCAGCAAGATATACTATTATAAAATGCTAACGTACACTGGAGAGCAAAAAAATCGCATACCCCCTGCATTTCCATTTCGAATCTAAATATTCATTAAACTAAATTTAGTTTGGAAAAAACATAACTTCAATTAAACGAAAGTGAACACAGTCAGGTTTTGAATAACACAGAATACTTATCCTAGACCTTCAAAATCATTACAGTAGCAATAACACAGAAAATATACAGGTGGAGCTGTTTGCGCGATATTTTCTTTGGAAAGGCTTGAAAAATCAACTGAAAGCACTGCCTCTGCTTTACAATCTGTTAAAAGCAGATCATCAACTAGGACTGAAGATAAGAATTTTCTTCTTCATATTCATATTTTGAAAGATATGCTTGAAAGAAAATTTTAGCTTGGCTCAAAATGAAGACTCGTGCGATTTTTATCGTTGGTATAATATTTGCCAAAAGTTGTTTCTCGTGAAGTAATTTAGATATTGAACTCTTGGTCCCGGAAAGAGAGCGTTTAAATATGACTGAAGTGGGTTTGTTTATATATCCCCTTACATTTTCGTTAAATTTTTACTTAATTCTTCAAATGATTCTTTAACTTGAGTATTAATGGTCACTGATAGAAAAACGTGCATACAAAAGGATAAATGCATGCAAGCATTCTTCATGTCTTTCCCTTTGTTTGAATGCTTCGAATTCGAAACCACATATATGTTAAATATTCTTCGACGATACGTTGCACAAGTCATTATATATATGGAAATTAATAGATTTTTATTAGAATTTTTGGAAATTTATAGAGACTCACTTCACGAAAAAGAAGACGACCAGACAGACAAGTGAAAAGAAAATAATAAATATTGACATGACAGGATCAAATTTGAAAATGATGTTCTTTTTGGCGATGTCAGAGAAATGTTTATAAATTTCTGAATACAACAACGTAGTCGTTGAACATAGACATCTAAATACACACTAAGTATAGAAATAAAAATAAGCAAGCAATGAATTGTCCTTAGATGAGTGATACATAATTGTTAAAATTACTAGTATCCTAAGTTCCACTTCCGCTGAGTAGCCGAAAGGCAAGTGTCTCGACTAGCAAATCTCAATGATCGTGAGTTCAATTCTCAAGTGCGGTAGAGTTTTTAATAATAATAATAATAATAATAATAATAATAATAATAATAGTAATAATAATATTAATAAAAAAAAATAAAAAAATAAAGACGAAAGCCGTAGATGCTAGTGCTTAAAGACTTTAGTCTTACAATTTATTCTCTGGATAACAATAAGTTCCGCTTTAATCAAATTTCGATCTTTACTGCTTTTCTTTTTCATAAACTCTCTTTTAGTGGCATTGTTTTTTTCTTTTTAACATAAAAAAATTTGAAAATTACTTCGAGAATTATTTGCAAGCATATAAACAAATGCTTATATGTCCATACGTCCATAAATATTCATGGATTGGCATTAAAAGCTTTAATGCTTTCCAGTTGTTTATGACTTCCTATCTCCTCGGTATAAAAACAAGTGAATAATAATAATGATGACGATTATGATGACGATGATGACGATGATGACGATGTTTTAATGGACATTGTTCACTAAAGAATAAAGAATAAATTGTATTTAATATGTGTTTAATTGGAAAATCTTTTGATTATTATAAATTTATTATGCTTTTTTACACATATATTTTCACAAAACCAAGATTAAATTGATTTCGTACACGGGTTGGCTGAAAAGTTTTCAACATTAATATGAAAAGACAGGGAAAATCGATTATCAGGCTATCATTCCGTACTCCGGAGGAACTGTGCTAATATCTATCATGGTAGAATTTCGAGAGGTCTAATTGAAACGTGTTCGTCCCGAAGCTTGGGTGACGACGACTATCGGTAATGTTTTGGAAAACTGAAAACTATGCTTCAAGTAAAAAGATTTTAATCGTATGACGAGGACCTTGCGGAAATTGGTTTCCGCTTTTTTTGAGGATCAACACGTTAGAGAAGCCTTGAACGGACTGCATCATTTTTGAAGGATACCATATTGATGGTATGACCGACGTGAGTCTGAGAGATAAATATTTGGTGTTTGCTTAGGTTAGGAAACTTCTTAGTTAACCCTCGTAATCTTTGCAATTTTTATTATGAATTTTTTACACAAAAAAAAAAGAAAAGCCATCTAACTAAAATCAATAAATTAATAAATGAAAAATAACTGACCCCGTTATACAAACAAACATGCCCACTTACTGTATTCCCTAAAGCAATTACTTAAAATTAATTCTCCATCCTTTTGACTTCTTCCTGTGTTTCTCTTATCTGTTGAACATATTTGTTTATTGGACTAATTGCAAATAATGGATTAAACTATAATAGTCATTAAACTCATTATTAAGTTTCACATTTACTTACTTACACACGTATATACAATTTATTTGAAGCAATTACTATTAATCTATATATACATATATATATCCTCAAATCCCTTTATACTCTTCACGTTCTAAAACACCGACCACATTCGCTTTTTTGCTTAGTCTTTGACGATAACAGCGTGTCTATGCGTACGCATCTGATTATCACTGGCTGCTTTATTGAAATAAATGCACTAAATATCTACAGCCAAAGATAATTTAATTTATTTTTAGGTTTTCGTACAGTTTGCAAAAAAAAAAAAAAATAACAAAAATAATAGATTCCTGCAAGATCTATGTATACCTTCAAGTCGGCTATTCCTACTGATCAGTTTATTCGCTCAGTTTTATTGGAGTTTCTACTAAATCGATTGCTTGCATGTTCGTTTCTGATGGTCCATATCAGCTCGTATTGGTGCTCATGTGAAGCTATTAAAGCCACTTGTCCCAGGCAGAGACCCTATTGTTCTAAGCTTAACCGCCATGCTCAGTGCTTTCTTTGCGAATGAACACTTACAGCTATCGCAAGAAATCATAACAAACCCCCACATATCGTTCTTCACTTCCATTGACCTCATCTCTGTCCACTTGCGTTAGTTAAGCTAAATGTAACGTAAGTTATCCTTTCGTGATTTTACGGTTTTATTTAACACCTTTTAGGATTAAGTTCGTGCCGTTGAATTGTCCATCCAAGAGGTATAAAATTGGCATAAATAGTTACGAAGACCGCCTTCAGTTATGTCGGTTAAGTAAGTTTGGTCTCGATTGACTCTTAAGTTAATATAAAGATTACTACACAAACCAGACCGTTGGTGATGAGCGAATGCTAATTTTGGGCTAATCTATCTTACGATTGATTGAGTGAGAAAAAGAGGTTGCGTTTTACCTAAATTTTATTTGTCTCATACGCAACTTTTGCTTTTGTCTAAGTGCATCGATTGTGGAGTTTTCTATGTGTCAGATATTATGAACAACAATAAGTGCAGTCACACGGAAGGCTAACGAACCGACAGTTACAGTAGCAGAAATTGAATAGCAGACCGATTAACATACTTTTCGCTGGCAAATATTTCATCGAAATAATTCTTCTTTTCTTCTTATGCGTTAGAATCCATCAGCGGAACTTCATAGCATTGCCAGCAATGACTCGAGTGTTAAATATTCATTTCTTTTATATGGTTTGCGGGTAGGTTTTCTTCCATTACATAATCATTTCTTTTTTTTACTTAAAAATATTTATCATTTCATATATACTTTCACGTATATCGAATACGCGTATACGTACGTATTCATGTACCTAAAGTCACCTAGCCATCGGTATTTGGACGCATGAACATAATCGCCATTGCGTACGTGCTAGAATCAAATAATTCAGCATAAAGGAATGTTGTGGGAAAAGTAATCACTCCCCATGCATGCATTTATATGGCCATCCTCGTTGAATGTGCTCCTCCTGCTCCTTGTGCATACTCTGGCATTCACTTGTGACTTGTGACTTTATTTTCTTGGCGGTTTACAACCAAGAAAAGCTTTTTGCGCTTGCTTACAGATCAAAGTTTTTATTGGATTGACTTTTTCCCTTCATGTTGTTCTTTGCATTGGTTCTCTTTGAATTTTTCATAAACAAAGCTACTGGCAATGATTAGTTTGGCGATCCTTTGGATAATTTCTACAAATTCTTGGGTTTGTGAGTTTTTTGGAGCGCTAGCAATGGATCAATTAGCACCTTATTTGATGGACATGTCGACTCGTGCGTCCTGGGCGTTGTCAAGGGATTCAGACGATGAGCGATGAGCCTTTCAGCGATCTACTCGGGGCTCAAGTATAGCTACAGCGTACATCATTGTTAGTGATGTGCGAATGGATGTCCAACCAGATTTTAGTGCGGCCCAAATAAATTGGCGCATAGTTCTCCGGTATAGGGTAAAAGATCAACCCAGTAAACGGAGTTAATATGACTCCAAAAGACTGGTCGATTCCTTATCTATCGTGCGTGAGAATGTCAAGAGTCTTCATACCCAATTCAACTTCTCACGTTTAGGATGTCATAACTTGAATTGTAGGGTCGTGGCGTGCACTGAAACTTATTGGAAGCCAAGTGTTTTGGATGCAGAAGTGTGCGGTTCTGTGTATCAAGTTTGCAGGCTTGACAGATTGCATAAAGTTGCGGGTGCTGTTCTCATTGCTGTTGTAAATTCCCTCTCGTCCCTGTTGTATTTATCGTCTGCGAAAAGTTGATGTTGAGTAGGGGTTTTACTTCAATTAGGTAGTAAGGTTATCTATAAAACTTGTTCATATATTGCTGTCCGTCTGTGTAATGTCTGTTGTAAACATTTTCCTGGCCGCAAAAACAAAGATATCGACTTCAAATCTGTTAGAAACATTGGAAATTTATGCCCGCAAGTTGGTATTGAAAATGGGCCAAATTGATCGAAGGACATGCCCACAGAACCACCTAAAATGAGAACAACCCTGTTTTTCAAAAGGAAAGAAAAATTGGTTTTTTGCTCATTACTCATAAACTATAGCAAATAAATGTACAAAAATTTGAAAGCATATTCTGTGGGCGATGCTGTAGCATTTGCATACAAAACTAGAAAAAAATCGATAACGCCTATCCAGTACTATAGTGTATCAAAATTTAGTTGTTTTTCCAACACCTTTATAGCGCAGAAATAAGTTTCAAAAACCCCATAAAGTATATAAATTCTTGGCCGATTTCAAATTTGGACTGCACCTAAACATATCCGCCCATTCGTTTGTCCATCTGTCTGTTGGCGCAACATTTGTTTTAGTATATATGGTAAACATTCTCCCCTTAGTGAAAGTGAAAATATCGCCTAAAAATTTGCGAAAGAATTTGATATTGACCTAAACTTTTCAAAGGACACGCCTGCAAAAATCTACTGCGCCCACTCCATATTATCAGAGCATGAAACTTATGTTCTTTTAGTTTTTTTCTCTTTTTTAGGATAACAGTGATGGATATAATAAATACGATCCCGACCGAGTTTAATTTTCTTACTTGTTGTTCTTAAAATAGGGACGTCGTACTATTGGCTGCCCTTTGTTTCCAATGTTTTGTATCGAATTTGAAGTCGATATCTACATTTTTGCGACCAGGAGAGTGCCAACAACAAACACAACACAGACGCAAAGACGGACAGATATGGTTTAATTAATTCAGAATTTCACGCTGATCAAGAATATATATATATTTTATAGGATCTCTAAAGCTTACTTTTGGGTGTGACATACACTATAAAAAAAAATTCCATCCTTTAGCGGTGGATATGAAAACTTTTGTAGGATGTCGGCAACTTTGTTGTTGTTGTCGGAAACGTGATTAGTGTAATAAAAATAAAAGACCAACCACAAAATTTCCATAAAAAGTTATAAATAATTTGAAAATGTAATAATAACTCAACAATGATTACATTTACCACTACCAATGTAAATGTAATGTATAATGATTCATGAGCATACATACAGATATATTATATATATATGTATGTATATGAATATATATATCAATTATTACTAAGCCCTCAAGAATAACTAAAATACTTTATCGTTGAAAAGAAAAAAAAAAAATAAAAGTAATTGTTGTCGATGTCCCTCAACCTTGCTTTTGAACACTTTCGAGGAACGTAGAGCAAACTCTGTAGATTTAATCGTTGCATACGATTTATATACATATTCGCGTAGGCATAAACAATAATAGAAGCTTTACTCTACTCACTCATGCTCATATATATATATGTATATATATATATATATATATAGGTATATATATATAGGTATATATATATAGGTATATATATATACGATATATATCTAACCTAGTTCTATTTCTTGATATGACGTGCAATTCTATCAAATTTAGAAGAAAAAAAAAAAACAACTATAAGTAAATATGGAGCAAAACTATATTATATTTGCGGGTTCGTGCTCTTTTGCACGTGCATTTCATTTCTCTTAAGGTAGGTAAAGTGTGATACTATGTAAAACAGACGACGACAAGTGTAAGGAGGAGGCCTGTCCCTTTTTTTTTTTTTTTTATTTTATACATTTATGGCATAAAGGCAGTGAGCACGGCAACAAATATCGCGATTAACGTTTATCAAATTGAATATAACGGCTTCCTAATAGCAAACAATGTTCCGTTACAGTGAAACCTGCCTTGCAAATACTGGCTCGACTTAAATTGCAGAAACAATAAAACTAATTGCAAGAAGCGCAACAATTCTTAGGTCAATGTCCTTGAAACAGGTTTTAATAGAATTTTTTAACAAAGGGGCGAACGTGTTTTAGAAAAAAAAAAAAACGAAAACGCGAAGACACTGTTGAGTAATTATTTTTTTAAGGCTCTTCCGATGAATCGAAACCTAATGGTTTTAGGAATTACGAGGTAAGAGAAAGCTACAGTATTTTTCGGACTATAAGACGCACTTCAAATTTACGAGATGCTTTTTTTGAAAAAATATATTTCAAAGGTACTTTCACTCATCTTACTCTTCTCTCTCGGTACTGTCACTTGTCCCATTAATGTCACCGTTCATATTACTTTCATCTGAACTGTTGTTATCGTACCTCGCGCACCGCAAATTCAAAGACAATTTATTCAAAAAATACTTTAACATTACCTTCGGACCGCAAGACGCATCCAAAATTTGGGTCGATTTTTCTAGGTAAAAATGTTTGTCTCATAGTCCGAACCATACGGTAGATTAATTTTAAACGATTTTTACTTTGTCTTCCAGCAGGTTTTTATTGTCGGTTTTCCTTTTTTTACTATAGCTTTGGGAGTTTAACTGTAGTTTCGCTCATCGATTTGTAGTCATGTCATATCAACATGTAATTATTTGTATTTAGTAACCGTACGAATGATCCGGTTTCAATAAAGCATTTCAAAGTCAATAGAAATAATGAACGATAATTATCATATGTTATGTGTGTGTGTGTTTTATTTGTATTAACCTAGTGCTTGTGCGTCTGCATACTGGTAGTTAGGGCATCATTTTCGAATTACTTGCAGGAAATCAAGAAGTAAAAGGAATTTGTGCACTTTTAGCTATCGCCGCCACTAATATTACTAAACTTATAGTTAAAATTATTTTAAAATCATTTTTTACTATATCCAATCAAAATATATATTTCCTTGATTCCATAATTTCATAATTTAATATTCAAGCGATTTTGAGAAACAAAGCAATATCTCCAAGTCGATTAGATAAAGCAGTTAATACCACAGCAATAAACCGCACCAGCCCTAAACCGCACACGAGAGACGCCGGAACGTTTCGTTACGGCACGATATGTATTAACCGCGTTATACGAAACATGGTATTTTTATTTTCTTATTTAAACTAATATATAATACAACATACATACATACTATGCATCAAGGCATCGTGTATCGTGTTACATCGAAACTTGGTTCCATTATTTTATATAAATAAATAAAAAAAAAAAGAAATTTTTATGAAAAACAAAAAAAAATATGAAGCAAAATGAAAAACAAAACAAACGAAATATATAATGAATTTTTCCACATCGTGTTGTATCAACACCTGCTATATACGGGAAAATTTTAATTTTTCTACAGTAACCGTCTTTGCGCAAAGGAGACCTGTGTATAAATTTTAAAGGAAACTTCTTACAAACAACAATTTAGTTATCGAAAGTGTATATAGGACTTAGTGTGTTTGCTTAGTGCCTCTCATTTTAAAGGAAACTTCTTTTAAAGGAAACCTTAGTTATCGAAAGTGTATACAGGACTTAGTGTGCTTGCCAAGTGCCTCTCATTTTAAAGGAAACTTCTTTTAAAGGAAACCTTAGTTATCGAAAGTGTATACAGGACTTAGTGTGCTTGCCAAGTGCCTCTCATTTTAAATGAAACTTCTTTTAAAGGACAAGTTAGTTATCGAAAGTGTATACAAGACTTAGTACGATAATCCAGTGCCTCTCATTTTAAAGAAAATTACTTTTAAAGGAAGACTTAGTTATCGAAATTGTATACAGGACTTAGTGTGTTTGCTCAGTGTCTCTCCTTTTAAGGAAAACATCTGTTGAACGAAGACTTAGTTATCGAAAGTGTACACAGGACTTAGTTTGCTTGCCCAGTGCCTCTCATTTTAAAGGAAACTTCTTTTAAAGGAAAACTTAGTTATCGAAAGTGTATATAGGACTTACTGTGTTTGCTTAGTATTCCTTTTATTTGATTTTACAAATATTTTTATTTATATCTCTCCCCTCGACGCGAACCTATAATTATAATTGTTAAGGTGATTGTATTGTGTGCAGGTTTATTAATAGACGTTTTCGACGGTTGTGTTTTTCTGCACCTGATAAGTTCAACTTAATTTTAGTTTTTTTAAATCAGAAATTATAAGTTTACTTAAATCATAATTTTCGAAACGTTTAACTACTAATGCTAATAATAATGCCAAGCAAACCCAGAAAGCACAAAACTTAGCACAAACGTATTAAACGTATCGTACACTTGATGTATACCTATTTATAATGAAGCGCGTGGAATGGCTCGTCTTTAAAGAATTTAATGAACGCGAATGCAATTTGCACAGTAACCCTGAAAGGCTTCAATTCCAGTTGTGTTAAGGCTGAACTAGATTCCAAGCTGGAGCGACTGACTTGGCCATGGAACGACAAGGGAACAGTTCACACAATCGTTATTGTCTTTTGGCTAAAGGAACGACTTGCAACCAAATTGCTTTCTCTTCTGTCCTATCCGTGGGATTTATGCCTTTTGAAGTATTTTTCTCTTTGCAATTTTGAAGAAATCATTCGATGATAGAAGATAGGCGAACAATGAACAACTGCCGTCTACGGTTGATGGCCATACTTGAGAAATACAATGTTTGCAACTCTATACTGGATATCGAAGCTTTCAATGAGGATGATAACCATGTCGAGATGTAAATCTACTTTTTTCCAAATTTTTTGTGTGTTTTTTTGAGTAGAACGGATGCTAGAAGAAAATAAGATTTCTGCCTCTGCACGAGCTTTGATATTAGATTGCATCGTCTCGACGTCCATTTGACGACCTGTGTCACATTGTACTATGTTCACGAAAGGAACTTTTTATTTTGTTAATTGGCTCGAAAGTGATTTCGGCATGAAAATAAGCGAATTTCCTAAAAGAGTTCGCTATACTTAGTTACAAAAAGTTTTAGGCCAAAATCGAAGCCTATTTTGACGCAGATCATTATTAACGATGAAAAATGAGAGAAGTATGGAAATTTTGCTCACAAGAAAACTACCGTCAGAGCAAGATGAATCATTACACACGACTTCAAAGCGAGGATTGTCGTCCCACAATATTATGCTCTTAGATGCCATGGCAAATAAGAAGGTAATCTTAAATTACGAGGTTCCATGACCTGATCAAACGGTTGATTCGAATCCCTCCCATTGATTGATTATTCATATTGACTGCAACACCGATTTGACCAACAGAGAATATGTCCTTCTTGCCTTTCGCCAAACCGCGCATACCTTTGATGATCTGGCAAAATTTCAAAATGCTGAAGTAAGAAGTTTTCACGCAACCACCTGACCTCAAAAAAGACCTGTAACTACAGAAACTCCAAAAGTTGTACAGTAACGGCATAATAATTTGACCAAAAAGATGCTAAACCATCTTAGTGCAAGTGAATAAAATTCACTTTAAATGTGAGGACAATTGCTAAAGAAGAAAAAGAAGAAAATTTCTCAATAATTTTTTTTTTTTTTTTTGCTTAATTTTTTTACCTAATTGTATATGTATGTGTACAGGGCATGTTATGATAATAGGGTTAAAGTCAAAATGGTGACGTCATTATATGGCAGATAAAAATCTGAATTTGAGCACTCACGGTGTGTTTAGCATTCTGTAATTATAATTTCATTAATTAATTACACAAACAAAGTCAAGCACTGTTGGAGGTCGCTATTAGGTCGACAACGTATTGGAATGTTTTGTAAGAAATTTACGCGATATATGAATGAATACCGTATAGCTTGCAAATTGGAAATAATTTAAAATATATTGAGGTTATGTGAAAATCACAATTTCTTATTCTTCTTATACTACAGGACATTACTCCCCTTTTAGAATTTGCAAATGCAAAGATGCTTAAGATAATAATCCCGGCTATAAAAATTGTCGAATCGAAAGTTATGCCCAAGTCAGTCCTATGACAAACAGCTCAGAAATTCTTGTTCAAGCAAAGATGACTAACATAAAATATTAGGTGTTTGCAAAAATTTTAATCACTTCTTCTCAGTAATAATTAATCACAAATAGTTTCCATCATTTTCTGCAATATTTTTGGCGACGTGGCAATATGATGTCCAAAGAATTTATGTTGGTTTGGCATCGATCCACCCACCGAGCTTGATCAACTTTACGGGCCTGTGTGTCAGCCAAGCCATGCTGCATTGATACGAACAAGTAGTAGTCAGAAGACGCCATGCTGGCTGTGACAGAACTTCCTATTCGAGCTGCAACAATGTATCCTGGACAGCTTTTGCAACAAGTGGCCAAAAAAATGGCATTTTCTACCAATGACTGTCGTCACTTTTAAACCGTCCGAACTAAGGCCGTAGCATTACCCTAAGCTTCCGTGCGTGTTTGGTGGGCTTCGGCAGCAGATTTCTTCACATAAACAACAACAAAGATAAATTTGGAAGAAGAAGAATTTTGAGCGCTCCACGCTGACTAAATCAATAATATTAAATGGAAAAGTGGTATTTTATGTAGAGGCATCGAATTCAACCGTTGTGTACACCTGTATTTCCCATGTCACACGTACAAGTCGTTGATCAAAATTTTTGCAAACACCTAATCTATTGGAATTACACTGAACAATAAAAAATTGCTTCATCCTTATGAAAGAGTTTATGAGAAAGAGAAGATTGCACGAACATTCACAATTACCGAGTGCCTTCAAAATGCACCCAAGAAGATCTTCTATTGGCGATCGCTCTGTTATAATTAATACCACAAACTTCAATATTTCCATGTTTTTATATGCGAAGTTATTTTTATTCAGCTCTAGGTGTGTGGTCTGGTCAAATGTAATTTGTCGCATTATTGTTTCTTCATTAAGGCATAACATTGTTTATAAACACATTAGACATACGCATGAAAGAGAGGTTTTTTGAGACTGCTTAAGCTGTGTGTAGAAGAGTCCGTAAAATTGTTATAGAATTTTTTTTTTTTTGCCTGGGAACCGTGATAGTAATAATAAAACTGATAACTGATGTATTGCTGAGCCTCTGCTATGTAATAGCGTAGGAGCTGTCAAGTATCGGCGAAAGCTTAACCTGAAATCGAATGTAAATTCGTTTTAGGAAAATCGCTCCGCAGCAATGCCATTAAAATGTTTTCACAGGACGCTGACTGCCTCCCCTCTCAAACATGCTTCTTCTTCTCTCCCTCCTTTTCTTCATCATCTTCTTCTTCTTGTTCGTAATTTTCTTAGGTGTGAATTAATCTCCTCTTTTTTTTTTTTTGTCTAGGAACCGTGATAGTAATAATAACTGATAATTGACGTATTGCTGAACCTCTGCTATGTAATAGCGTAGGAGCTGTCAGGTATCGGCGAAAGCTTAGGCTGAAATCGAACGTAAATTCCTTTGTGGAAAATCGCTCTGCAGCAATGCCATTATAATGTAATTAAAATGTTTTCACAGGACGCTGACTACCTCCCCTCTTAGACATGCTTCTTCTTCTCTCCCTCGTCTTCTTCATCATCATCATCTTCTTCTTCTTCTTCTTCTTCTTGTGTCGTAATTTTCTTAGGTGTGAATTAATCTCCGCATTTTTTTTTTGTTTTTTTTTTGTTTTTTTTTTTGTGAATAATTGATTTTTGAATTGCGTTGGCAATGTAACACTTGTTTTACTTTTTAAGTGAGTGTGTCTCACTTTTTGAACTTAACCCTTCAAAAAGTTTATCCTTTACTCATATTTCTATTGCAGTGCAACCCTTTCGGTTATGAAATAACTTACGTTTTTTTTATTGTTATCATTAAATAAAAACAGGAAAAAAGCGAGGGGTATGCCTAATTGTTTTTAACTCGACAGACAGGTCATGTTCATCAGCTTCGTTGTAAGTCATGTCTTTTTCTTGTCTCTAACCGTGCACTTTTTTCACCTCCATCTCTTTATGTGTACGTGCAAAATTAATAACGCAAAACACGGCCGAAGTTCACTTTATACAGATTTTCTACCCCTTTTTTCTTACTCCCATTTATTGTTCTTCTTATGTTTTTTTTTTTTCCCCCCTTAGTTATGTTATGAGATACGATGACGATTTAGGTATATTTTGAAGGTAAAGTTGCATTGTATTTAGATACATATATATATATATATATATATACATATATATATATATATATA
>KK502606.1:404746-422518 GCA_000688735.1 Glossina austeni
ATATACAGATGCCAGGTATGGAACGCTTAAAACTGCATTTTCGATATTCCTAAGTTCTTAGGAATGTCCGTTTCTGTCCAAAAAGGAAGTACCGGAACGACGTTCCGGAGCGTTCCGGCTCGACAACACCATTACTAATGGGTGAATGGGTAAAAGGTCTCCGCGGTTTTTGCCACTAGATGGTCTTAATGGTTTATATATCGGGGAACACTCACCTAATTGCCTCAAATGAAAATGTGCTTAAAAGGTGAAATTTCAGCTTACATTTTTTTTTGTGCAGACAATTTTCTAATTCTTTGCTTGTGTAAAAAGTTATATTGATTTGAAAATGAGTGAGTTATCTGAAGAAATCCACTATGTGGCGCTTTTTTACTACAAAAAAGATAAAATATGCAAAAACTTCCCGAACAATTTGTGAAATGCACGGTGAGAATGGTGTGAAGGAACGAAGGATCCATGAGTGGTTTGCTCCATTGGTTTCCATTGCGGAAATTTCGATTCCAAAAATCCACATCGCAGTCACTAAAAAAGTCGATGATTTTTTGCAAATAGTGGCGAAAGCCTGGCATGACAGTTTGGAATCATTTTAAAAGAGCAGGCTACAAAAACAAGCTTAGAAGAAGATTAAAAAACCGCGGCGACTTTTTATATCGTCCATTACATCTTTCCGGTACATTATAACAAGAAAAAATTTCGAAACTAAAAAAATTACTATGTGTATGAGAACTTATTTAAAGTCATCACAGTCAGCACTTCTCTTAAAAGGAAAATTTTTATTTTGTATGAACTTAACATACAAGTATAAAACGGCGATATTGCACAGACAATAGTAAGAGATAAACAAATATTCGGATCATTTTAATCTACTCCTTAACTTTGCTTAACGAAAGTTCGAAGAGCGTAAGCATTATATATAACTAAAGATGTAAGATGTTTGTAGCGTAAGCATTATATATAACTAAAGATGTAAGATGTTTGTAGCGTAAGCATTATATATAACTAAAGATGTGAGATGTGTGTAGACAGAAACGAACTGCTCATCCTAACGTCAATAATATAAAGACCTGAAGTCAGAGTCCATCTGTTTTTCATGTGATTTGTAAGAGGAAGAAGATAGCGGCAAATGTATAAATATTCTGTGTTAGCTGCCCAATGAATACCATTTCTATAAGGATCTTATAAATAACATTCGTCAGTATATCCCACCAAAGTAAATAAAACTATGTTCGCTCTTCAATGATAGTAAGGTTTCTAGCGGTAGCCCAATTTCGTAGGAAGCTCCCGATCACACATTATTACAGTTTAGATTTCTAACTGAGGGAGACGTTCAGTCCGGCAGGGACAGTCATCTAAATATGTCTCTCCTCGAAACAGCTCTTGATGTAGATTTGCTCTTGCTGTTAGAAATTGAATACACGCACCATTCTTTTCCGCTTCTGGGTGTAACATGGAAGACAAACCATCAAACTGCTGGGGTCTGGCAGATGTATATTTGAACTTTAAAAAAATCGATGCTGATATTATCGTGCTGGGAAGATATTGGTTTTTATATGACTGCAACAATAATTTATACAATTTTGTTGACAATGGATAGTTTTCAAATTTTTATACCCGTCATGGAAAGACGGGCGGTATATTAATTTTGTCAAAACGTTTGCAACGCCCAGAAGGAAGCATCACAGACTTTACATAGTATATATATTCTTGATCAGCATCAAATTCTAAATCGAATTAAGTATGTCCGTCTGTCCGTCCCTCTGTGTAATGTATTTATAACGCTCAGAAAGAAGCTTCAAGAATCCCATGAAGTATATAAATTCATGGCCAGTTTCAAAATTGAAATGCACTTAAAAGTGTTCGTCTGCTCTGATGTTCATCTGTCTGTCTGCGCAGATGCGTAGTATCTGTGGTAACGATTCTCTCGTTAGCGAAAATCAAGATATCGCCTACGAATTTTCAAAAGAATTTAGAATTGGCTTAAACTTTTCCAAGGACACGCCTATAACACCCACACGCCTATTCGACAAAAACCTTTATTACAGAACATAAAAATTTTGTTTTTTACTTTTTTGGTCTTTTCAGGCCAAGGCTGATGAGTATAAGACATTCGGTCACAACCGAATATAATTTTCTTACTTGTTTAGTGTTGTTTAGTGTGTTTCGGACAGCAGTGACATGAATATTTATTGGTTAACCTAAAGTTTTGAACAGAATTTCTTCTCCTTCTGCGAGTCAGCAAATCAACAACAGATGATTTACTGAGTTAATTAAAAAAGGTTCAATGTTTAAGAGAATTTGTCAACACAATTCATATGTTCACATATATCCTGTAAGTAGATAAATTGCTAAGCATTATTATACATTATAAAAAGATATTTGACAACAAGAAAAATAAAATGAAAGTGAAATAAGAAAAGTACTAAACGATGAAAATTTTCTTACTATTAATTTTCTAATGAAATTTATTCCCTTTCGGTACTTGTAAAATTTTGCCAATTTCGTTGGGATTTTTGTAATTGAAGCAAATTAGAAAAAAAAAAGCCGCAATTTTTGTGAAATATTTTAACTTCTAGATATAACTCATAACAGATTTTTATTTTGAACTTGACCTGAATGCGTTAATGTTAATTCGCATGATATATTTATTGACTTGTCTCTAAGTGCAAAAATTTAGAAAAACTTAAATCGATTAATAATCAAAGCGACTTTCAGAGACACGCGGCTTTTTCAGTTATTATACCACGTACAACATCTGGTGTTAAGTTAGTGCGCACGTATGTAACACGCGGCAGGACTTGAAATTATGCCAAACTCTTCTTATACCGATCGATTCAGAATCATAATCTGAATTGGTCTAGGTCTATCTGTCTGTCCATCCGTCTTAATTCTGTGCATGTAACTTTTTGCTCGAAATTTTGTTCAGTGACGTATTTTGACTCAACGACGAACGCTATTAAAAATGGTTCGGATCGGTGTACTGTTTCGACGACTCCCTATATAATGCTCTGTTCTGAAAAGCCGTTATAAGGAAAAATATGGCAACTTTCAAAATTTTTTGGCCAAAGTGCCTAAGTAGTAGTATTTCCCTATTTTAAATTGATAGGGAAACCTTGCCCCAGATGGGACAATCATCTCTCATGTAACTGTTCACATGCAAACTGCGGCTTTATATGGCAAAAATGGTCGAATTTTCCAACCTTCATGGTGAAAAGTGAATTGACAAAGAAATCTACATTACCGTAGGTCTGCTTTTTGAATACCACCGCATATAAGGATTCTCATCACACATACACCCGTATATTCCTACTACACTGATGAACTATTTTAAATAGTTTTTCCGCCGTACTTTTGCACGACTCTGCCAAAAAATTCTGTTTCACTTTTTAAGACTTTAATCATGGAAGAAAGGATAAGCCATTGACTGATATACCTTTCAGTTCAATTCAAGTGCAATCATACAAATTCACTTTACAAAATAAATAAAAACAGCTTCAGTATAGCTAGTAAGAAGACCGTGGCGTACATATATATGGAGTAAATAAAAAAAAAAAAAAATGATGTGTAGACCACCCCTTTGTTAACATTATTCCGTATATCGTGTTCAACTCTGCACATTGTACTTAACAACATAAGCGAATTATAGTCAATACATATTCTAAAGCAATTAAAAGATTCGATATTTGGTTCAAGTTGCTTGCGGCAGTGCGGTATTATGTGTGTGGTTAGGTTATATACCTTCAAGTATGTGGGTAATAGTATAATTACTATGAGATTATTTGGTGAGTGTGGTTGCAAGACACTCATGTTAAATGTAGAGAATTATGTTACCTCCCCTGGCACTCTTCTTTTATAATTATTTTGATAGCTTCAGCATCGAGGCGACATAGGAGACATTAACGCTTTTGCTGCCACAAATTAAACTGAAATGCAAATGTCTAGGTTTTATACAGATTTTGGGAGATTCTGCAGTGGTCTCTTTAAGACGGACATTCCTGCATGGCAGATGGACTAAGAGATTATAACATTCTAGACTCCGTCTTAACATTTTGCCTTTTCCTACTTGCATAGTCAACGATAGGGTTCTTACTTTAGCACCAAGACACAACATACTTTCATTATTTTCCCGTATTTTCCCGTGTTTTCCTTTTCCTGTGTCAAGCAACTGCATGAACATGCACACGACTGCACCATGTGCGTTAAATTTGCCAAAAGTTCAATTAATTTAATAGAAGATCAAGTGTGTTTTCTTAAGCTCAGCGTATCGGATGTAATGAAAGTAAGTTATTGTTGTGTGTAATGAATCGCTTTAACAAACCCATTACAAATCATCATCGTCATCATCTCGAAATGGTTTGATGCCCAGAGGCAATGAAGAAGTGCGCATGTATTAAAGAAGGACGCTGCGGCAGTGAAGAAGAAAAACATCTATATCGAGGGAATCGTTTTCTTTTTTTTTTCTTTGTGAAAGGATTTATTTATTTATTTTTTTTTTTTAAATCACTTTTTTAGATAATTTAAAATAAAAAAAAAATGTATTTGTTTTTTTTTTTTTCGTCGAAATGTGACCTCAACCTTGTCTGTTATGTTCTCATAATTAAAGGACAAACGAAATTTCCCCTTTTCTCTGCTTATATTCATATGCAAGTAATTTTTATTAAATCCTTTCTCTCATCTTTTACATTTAAAATAGTTTTCTATTTCGATTCTAGCCTAGATAAAATGTCTGATAGTCAAATAAGAAAAAAAAAGAAAAAAAAGATAAAATGAACAAAAAGAAATAAATATATATTTGTAGCTAGCTGTGTGAACTGTTACGCACAGTAGTCATTTGGCCTTTAACAAGCAATGCTTGTTGGCCTAGAGTGGTAATAAAACTTATGACATAGTGTACGCACATTCACACAAGGATATTACCAATGAAATTATTTTTGTTCTCAAAAGGAAAAAAGAAAAAAAAAAAAAAAGATATATATATATGCGGTCGCTAATAGAGGCGATGACATATGCAGAGGCTACGCGAAAGAAATAGAAAAAAATAGAAGAGCAAAGGAAAAGTCCACTTGCATCTCTTTCACAAAACTCTCCTAATGTCTGTCCTTACACTAGGCAAGTACGAGAAACATCTACCATGTGTAACCCTTAGAGTTATGTTACACATCGAAAATTAATATATTTTTCTATTTCTAAGATGTTCAAATAATTTAACGCAGATTATTTACAAGATTTTCAGAAAAATTATGCTCAGTTTTAAAAGGAAATCTTCTTCTTTTTTCTTCGAGTGATTAGTATTACTTTTAATTCCGTGGACAATGAACGTGATAATGTCTAGCGTAGATGCGATAGAAAATAAGGGCGATAATATCAAGCTCATTGGAAGATAATCACTTTGCATTTAACGCCACCAGCAGAGCTTTATCATAACAGCCATAGAAAACACTACATGTTGGCCATTTTGGTATAAAACAAGTGATAACTAAAATGGTTCTGTTACAAATTTTTATGAATAAATTTCATTCTCCATAATGTGCGAAATTTATTTTTAAAGAAACACATAAAAACTTATATTCGGTTATCGAATTCTTTACACCTATCTCCGTTATCCTAAACTAGAGTAAGCAAAAAAGCAAACAACAAACTTCCAAACTCTATAACATTGGATGGGCGTGGCAGATTTTTTGTATTTTTTAGAATAAAAGTTGAAATATATATTGCGCATTTGTCGTAGCTTAGGGGCAACGAGTAAAAAGTACAGAAGACAGAAGAAGGTTTCTGAGTATTTCGTTCTTTGACCAGTTTTGAGTCATTTCCAAATTCTTTTGCAACTTTGTAGGCGAAAAGGAGAATGTTTAGCCCCGTCTCTACGCAGTTGGGCAGATCGAGAAATGGACAGATGGACACATGAAAAGCCGGGCATGTTTAGGTGCATTCCGAAGTATAGTTTGTGGGATTCGGGGCTTCATAAAGAATTTGACAAAAAAAAATAGAAACTTTTTATGCTATAATAGCGGGTAGGTGTGGCACCCCAAAAGTATTATAGCATTGCCCAAAATAAAAGCCTTCAAATTTTTGTAGATTTATTTGCTTTAGTTTGTGAGAAATAAGCAAAAATCCATCTTTTTCCGCTTGAGAAAACGGAAATGATCTCAGTTTACGTGCCATCGTTGCCGTGTTTTTGAACCGATTTGCCAGAATTTCATCGCCTGCCAGCATGCATGAATTTCCAATGTCTCTGTTAAATTTGTAGCCGATAGCTTAATTTTTGAGGCCAAACGAGCGTTTGCAATAAACAGATAATTCCCATCCTTTGGTGATTGGCACAAAAAGAAGAAAGACCTTAAATATTAAATACTAAACACATCGGCAAGCTTTTGTTAATTAATGATTTTGGAAAATAAAAATTTCTCATTTATCTGAAGATTCTCTTAACATTGTATTCAAATTTCAAAGCAAATCTTGCGTCAATTTCGTTGAGTACTCCCTCTTGCGTGGGTAACCCTTGCATAAAATTCTACGAATTTTTAAACGTAAAATATTTTTCACATGCTTACGCGCACTCTCTCTCTCTCTCTCTCTCTCTCTCTCTCTATCTATCTCTCTCTCTCTCTTTCTCTATCCTGTGTGGTGTTGTTTTAGCTAACATAATGCCTGCGAACACTTAGTGAAACAAATTATTCTGTCCATATATTAAGGAAGGATTGTAATTTACATATAGAGCGCACCATAGGGTGCATTGTAATTTATTTAGTCCAGCATAATGAAAACATACACACACAGTGTGTATGCACATATGTACACATATATGCGTAGTTCACTGGAACACTTTGTTTAACAGTAAGTCTACGACTCTTCGTTCGTTGTTGATATTATTCACTAACTGACGGACTGAGCAGACTAAGTGACTGGCGGCCACATATTGTATAAAGGACACGAAGATAAGCAAAACTTCTGACTATTACACGTACTGTATGACTTGTTAATTCACGCATATCACAAAAACTAAAATGAAACTCCATCCCTTTTCTATGGTTTCTCATCTCATCATTATCATCATGTTTATCTGCTGTGTACTATTTTGTGAATGCCAAACACTTCTGGGTGCTGCTTTAGTGATGCTGTGAACGGTAGAATTAAGAACAACAACAAAAGCAGCAACAACAGCAACAGCAGCAACAACAGCAACAGCAGCAACAACAGCAACAGCAGCAGTAGTAGTAGTAGTAGTAGTAGTAGTTGTAGTTGTAGTAGTTTTCACTTTTGTTATTGTGCGCTGTAGAGTAATTTGAGTATGCCTCACTAAGTGTATGGTCAACAGTTAAATTAACATTTTCAGTGTGTGTGAAACTATACATTAGATTACACGCATCCATACCTTTAAATACATTAACATGCATCTGTGTGTATGCAAGCGGAGAAAGGACATCAATATATACCGACATATTACGCAAATTTCAGTGGAAGTATGGTTATCTGAGAAGCTCTACGATTTTCGGGTGCATGGCCTTAATTTTCTTTTTTTCCCATCGAACGAAACGACATTTATTTAGTTTCTGTGGTTTGTTTTTTTTTTTTTTTTCCTTTTTCTTCTTTTTTATTTCTTTCGAATTAAAAATTATATCTTGAAATATCTTCCATCCTTTCCATCTCTTCATATGCATGTGAATTCACACATTTGTTAAATAACCCAACAGGCGTCAGATAGTCTCTTTGATTGCACTACACACTCGCATCCGTTTTATTCATTTATCTTGGACTAAAAATATTTTACGGATGTAAACGGACTTTCAGCACTAGTGTGTATACATGTAGCATGTGACACAGTTTTCCCTCAAAGTCTTTCATAGTAAATTATTTGTTATTTACATTGGCATTTCTTTTATTTAGATACCAGTAAAGTATATAAAAATAAACGCACAGTAAAGATTTAATGCCGTGCTTACTCTATATTTGCTCACTAACATCTATTCACTCTTTCAGCGTTAAGGAAAAGGAAAGTTGGTCAAAAGTATATGCTTTACATAAACATACACATACATAACGTTATGTATATTTGTATGTGTGCAGTAGTAGTATTCAAAAGCCAAGGAAATCTCGTAGTAAATTGCTCGCCTAAGTTATGCAATTTTTGAAAGCATAAATGCTTTAGAAATTTACAAGAATCGATATTATTATCGAAAACGAATGAATATTAGTTACTTTAGTAATCTAAAGCTTTAGTACAATGCCTCGAAAAAAATTCTTTGAATTAAAAAGGAATTAAACTAAAAAGACAAGCATCAGTAAGCAGTAAAAAAAAAAATAATAATTTGGCTTCACTAGCACATCGCATAAACAAATAGAGAAAAACAAGTAAGAACATTATTGTGGGGCAAGGTCCGTCATTAAATACCCTACACCATGTCGGCCAAGTCTTCGTTTATTTACCTGATGAGATATCAAATAAGGAAATACTAAGAAGAAGGAATACTAAGAAAGTTGTTAAAACTTAAGCTGGCGTGGCCCAGCGCAAGCAAAATTATCTTTCTCTCTCGCTCAAGATGTTATCATTACCTACCTAGTCTCGTCATAGAGCAAAAAAGCAAAAAAAAAAATTTCGATTTTGTTGCCATATATCGCATCAATCAATAAGTCTCCGGTGTAATTTGCCGTTTTTTTGCAATTTCTTTCTCAAACCTAATGCTCGCCTAATATATAGATATTCGGTTAATGTTACACCTTGCGCTCCCCAATTTGCGCCATAACCCGTTTCGTTCTCAAACGAACTAAATAATGCTACGTAGTATTCGCCAGATAAATAGCCGATTAGTGTTATACCTTGCGCACCCTAAACTGCGCTACAACCTAGCTGGCTAACTTTTGAATTCTGGTTGTTTTTGATGATTGCTGTCCAGTCGGAGGATTAACAATTTCACTTTGGATTGCAGTAATGATGAGAGTACTGTCCAGAAATCACATCGGTCTACTAACGATTAATTTTATACGATGCGCATCCTAAATTGGGCCATAACCTAGCCAAGTAACTCTTGAATTCTGGTCATTTTTGGTGATTGCTGTCCAGGCCGAGGATTAACAATTTCACTCTGAACTGTCCAGTAATCATATCGATCTGTTAACGGTGCTGCCATATATGTCAGACTGCAGACTGATTGAATGATATATTAAAGGCTTAGTTTTCACGAGCATCTTTTCACGAAATGTGTCCCGAAAAATAGATCTATGTAATGTAAACTTGATGCCGTTGATTTTTCAAATGTCAAATTATTGTCACCGACCATTTCTCTCTGTGAAATATGAAAAATTAGCTTAGAAATATGAATTGGCATTCTTTTCCCTAGGAACAGTACGAGATTACTTAGAATTTATTATACCGGGAAACTAATAGTTAACGATGTTTGCCGAGAAATTTTGAAAATTTACAATTTTTCTTATCTGATGACTTTCACAAAATAAGACCTTATGAATGATTGTAAAAATGGTTTGGTTTCATCCATTTTCCATAACCTTTGTCTCTAGCACATCAGTGTACTAAATTTCATCAAAATATTTAAAACTTTTAACATACAACCTGACCACACAAAAATGTATGGACATACATCAGAAGGACAGACTGACAGACAGAAATCGGTGCAATAAGAAATAGTCCTACCAATGGAAGGCACTCACAGAGAGATAACCACACATCTAAAATCACAACAGAATCTGCTGCTTTCCTCTCTTTGTTTTCTTTCACTTTTTTTTTTTTTTTTTTTGAATTTTCAAGCAACCGTAGCGAGAGATATACACATTAGATTATACTGAAAATTCTCCACGACTTTTTCTGCGGGATGGTGTTGATGCCTATATATCGGGCAACACTCACCTGATTGTATCAAATGAACATGTGCTTAAAAGACGACATTTCAGCTTACACTTTTTGTGGAGCTAGTTTTTTAGCTCTTTGCTCGTGTAAAAAGTTATAGTGATTTAAAAATTGGTAAAATATCTGAAATTTAGTATTAAAAAGGTAAAAAGGCTGCAAATAAAAAAAATTTATGAAGTGTACGTTAAGCATGCTGTGAGCGAACGAAGGACCCACGAGCAGTTTCTCGATTCCGTTCCGAAAATTTCGATGCCAAAGATGCACATCGCAGTCACTGAAAAAATCGACGAAATTTTGCAACTAGTGGAGCAAGACGGCACGCAAGCCATCAGGAAATAGTGAAGGCAGTAAACATCNACACTTTTTGTGGAGCTAGTTTTTTAGCTCTTTGCTCGTGTAAAAAGTTATAGTGATTTAAAAATTGGTAAAATATCTGAAATTTAGTATTAAAAAGGTAAAAAGGCTGCAAATAAAAAAAATTTATGAAGTGTACGTTAAGCATGCTGTGAGCGAACGAAGGACCCACGAGCAGTTTCTCGATTCCGTTCCGAAAATTTCGATGCCAAAGATGCACATCGCAGTCACTGAAAAAATCGACGAAATTTTGCAACTAGTGGAGCAAGACGGCACGCAAGCCATCAGGAAATAGTGAAGGCAGTAAACATCAACCATATGACAGTTTGGAATCATTTGAAAAGAGCAGGCTACAAAAACAATCTCGAAATTGCGAAAAAAACACACGGAGCCTTTTCAATATAATCGATTATAATAAATCTTGAACGAAGAGTAGGCAAGAGTAGCTTAGCAGGTACGACTATTTGACCACGACTACTAAGCCAGTGCTTTTGGAATCAAATCTCAAATGCGGCAGAGTTTTAACTTCAAGGTCGTGGCTGTAGTGAGTGCTAAATCGGTAAAGGCATAACACAGGCACTGGAGTTTGGCCATCATCTCCTTACTCTTATCTTTTTCCTTACTTCCGACTGACCGTTACCGCATTACACGAATATCGGACATTCTTTGAGTGATCGGTCCACTTGGAGAAAATATGTATATATAAATATAGATATATACTAAATTTCTAATAAGGCCTGGACGAGCTCTCTACTTATTAATACGTATGATAGACTATTACATGAGTCGCGCAGTAACAAGGAACTAGAGTAACACTTGAACGAACTTCTCGAATAAAAGTTTCGCGAGCAATACCATTACATAGAGCATTTTTAATTAAGCAAACCCGTAATATAGAAATTCTTGACTAAGATATGCGAAGGAAAAGTAGACAAATAGAACTGATAACGAAAAGATGCCCTACGATGGTCGTATAATTTATGAAAAGAACAAATTAATAAATAAAAGAATAAGTTATAATATTATATAAGTTATTATCTAAAGAGAAGTTTTAAAAAAATTATAAATGACATAAAATATGTTGACATACACTGGGCAACGGAATCTTGAAATTTTATTAAAAGTCTTATTATTATTAAAATAATCAAAAGAGGCCGTAACTGCAATAGTCGGAAAAACAAACTGAAAACTTTCTAAAGGCTCTTAATTAAAAGTTATTTACATTGTTATAAAATGCCGCAGAGCATATTACAAAAAATGTGGAGAAAAGGGGACAAAAAATAAGCGAAAATGTCCTCTTTTTTTTTCTAGAAAAAGGACTATTTCTAAAATTTCTCAAAAAAAAAAAAAATAAAAAGATAAAATAAGAAATAAGTGAACAAAACGTGTCCCTGAAAAAAAGTTTCACAGTTAACAGCGAAAAAAATAAATGCTAAAAGTTAATCTAAACAGACTTGCAGATATGCAGATGTCAAGGTCTAAAAAGGAACGTGAAATACTCTGCAAAAATTATAAATTAAATGTGAAAAAAAAAAAAAAAAATTTGTGAAGAAAGATGCATACGCTTTGAGACGAATGCGGAATGCCTGTCACTTAACCAAAATACATATATATTTGTTTTTAAATAATCAGAAGAAGCGTTTTTATGATTTTAATGAATATTTTTACGATACTTTTATGCAATTTATTAGCAAAGAAAAGTATTTCAATCTCAGGTCTATTCGAAAATTTGCGACTTTTTATATAAATTTTACGAAGCTTAACATAATTTCTACATAACCTAGAAGTACGATAGCCGAACTGATAAAGCCCTAAGTGATCTTCTTAGACAATCTATAAATTGCTTGATAAAACTAATATATCACCAGCTTGGCCAACTGTTGAATAGGAAAATAATAGGGAATGCTACACGGGAGAATACCGAAAACAATGAAACAATTTTATCTGAAAGTTTTGTTAAAAATGTACAGCCTTCTGTCACGCCAACATATTGGTTAAATAAAAATCTCTATGTTTTTTGCATTTAAGAAAAAACTTTCTACATAAACTTATAAATAATTTTATTTGAGAAAATTTTATAGCTGAAGAAGAACTTGGACTTGGATTACACAGTTGAAAACAAAAATGTAAAACAAATATTTCAAGCTAATACTAAATTTTAGATATATACTAAATTTTAGATAAATACTAAATTTTAGATATATCATAAAGGTTGCACTTGATAATACTAAATTTTAAGTTAAAATAACTATACCAGAGCTTAAAATGAACTGAAGTTCGATTGAAAGCGACAAAGAATATAATAATAAGCCACAGCCACAGCTATATATGGCGATGATTTATTTGCAAATTGAGTTGGGTCCATTTTCCCAAATATAAACCCGGGACGGATGCACAGATGCCGCTTCGTCTCATAAATACTCGCATTATTTTTAAAATCAAAGCTTGTCCGTATGTCACGTCATTGCGGACTTACATTCGTTTCAATGACACTACGTTTGTTATTTTTAAAACAACCAGTGGATAAATGCGAGTTTCGTGTTTCGCTCTAAAGCGGTTTGACAAGCGTTGTAGCAACAGTTCTCTGTCGAAAACAAACAATTCTCGATAATATGCCCATTTATGTGAAGTGCTTTGGATACCCATAGATGGTTGCAGCAGAAAAAATCTGCAGCATTCAGCACGAAAACTAAAACATCGTGCCACTAATCTATGATATCGATGGCATTAATAGATGAATTGACTTCGCAAATTCTTGCCATATCCATCGTATTCTCAAGCGATTTTTATCCATTTGTGAATTTCAAAAGAGTGTTGCAGGCAGAAACAATTGTAGCAAATCCCGAGGTCCTTGGGGGTAAATAAACAAAATTTTGAGAAAATTGACTAATCAACCTATAAAAAAAAGCACCGAACGATTATGTTAATGAGTAAAGTTGAATTTTCAATAAAAAATAATAAAAAAAAAGTCCCGGGACTTATTGGATATATTATTAGTAATAAATATATTGCTAACAACAAATCTATCAATATGTACTGTCCCCCAAATTAGGGATAAATCCATTTTTATTATAAAATTCCTCTTCTTTCCTCAATTAAATTCGTATCCTATCAGCGTAGTAAAATATAGTAATAAAATGGTAGTAGTAAAATGGTAGTAGTAAAATGGTTACGGTGTTCTGCAGTTTGGCAGAGATAGAAGAAACTGATTGTCTAGTGATGCAAAGCTTGGTAGTGCTGTGCGAGTGACGTTTTGCGTAATCATTTCTTTTAAGTCCACGAGCATAGGCTAGCACCTATCAATAACTCTTAACGATAACTTCAGAAAGTACTTGGGTTCGTAAGGTCAAATTCGATCTAATAAATGCTTCAATCAGTCAAAAGAGGAACTTCTCCCCTGCCACCTTTCAGCCAGCTTCAGTCAAGTTAAGGTGACTTAAAAAGAGTGAGTACTTGTTGGCAGCATTAAGTCTCGTCTGAAAGTTGGTTTTTCTCTACTTATCAATATGATTATCATCTGAGGCCCAGCTTCTGATCCATACACTTATCATCATTAGTAGGCGTAGTAAGTAATTTCTACGCTTATAGAAGAAGAAATATTTCGCTGCTTCGTGCTTAGTATGCTACGTTTACACTTTTCGCTTTTATATGGATTTTAATCATGTTCTGCAGAATATTTTTTCCTTGAATTTGCTTTAAGGGATAATTCTACAAATAATCGAAATATTAATTTGATAAAAGCGGAGGCAATTTTGCTTAACACTTAAAAAAAAAAAACGAAAACATTTATGTGTAAGAAAAATAGTTTAGTTATCAACGATTCCTTAGCAATGAAGAAAATTTAAAACAATTTGTTTTTATTATTAGAAATGGAAATTAAAGTAAAAACTTACTAAAAAAGTATACGCTTGTATGTTAAAGAAGGAAGACATGCATATATAAGTATAGACCTTTACTTATATATAAAAGTTGATAAACTCTTGCTTGATCTAATAATGAATTTTATATGGAAATGGAAAAAGGAGAAATGAAAAATTATAATTGAAGTGAAGTTGAGCGAAGCACGTCAGCATATGTATTATAAGAAAGTGTCGCGAAAGAAAAATATGAGAACAAACATTTAAGTCCTGCAACAGAGATAAAAAAAAAAAAATGTGTTTTCTATCACCCGATGTACGCTTTATATGAAAATTAATATAAAATTAAAGTTATTTTCAAATAACTACACACACACACACACACATATTATTCAAATTGCCTTTGATTAGACACAATTACTATACCGCATGTTTTGCAAATCTGACAGCGTTAATTATGCACGCCCCACTGTTAGCAATAGAAAACTTTGTGAATTCGCGACTGTACATAAAATGTAATGAAAACATTTTTGCTTTAACAATCAAATATTCCGTTTGGAAGAAGTGAGCTTTTTTTTTTTTGCCTTTGTTTACACTCGGATGGGTCCGTGATTGCGGTAAAGAAGTTGCGTTCATCTTGCAAATTAACGCCGATTGCCTTCAGATTAGTTATCATATAAGTACATTTTCGGCAAAATATTTTACTTTTTCTGTAAGCTTTATGGAGGAAAAAAACAATGTGCTGACGCTTGCAAAAAGATATGCAAAGTTTATTGTTCTGTTTGTCAAGAAATGGGCACATTTCACAATAAATTTACAAGAACAGCAAACCAAAGCTACAAGTAAAAGATTTACTTGCATAATTTAATACGCGAATACTAGATGGACGTGAGGACAGATGAACAATTATTGAGGAACTTCAGTTAGAAAAGGTTTTAGCAAAGGCAGTCTACCGTCTGACTACACTTATCCTCATTCATTTTTTACGCATTTTATTTTTAATTTCGTATTTATTTATAGTTGAAGAGGTGTCATTATCAAAATGCCAAAATTACGCATGTAGACATATGGACGACGCTTGAACCTTGAGCGAATGGAAAAAAGTAAAAAAAAAAAAAAAGACTAAAAAACTCCCTTAAATCTGCAAGCCATACAACTCAACGTCATACCGTTATGATTAAAATGGGAAAGATATTACACAAACACATACACTTACGTACCTGCACACATATGTATGCATTTTATTAATGCACATAGAATTTGAGTATTTGTTTGTAAATTTTTTTTTTCTTTTGCTTTTGTAAATTTGTTTATTACCAATTAACGTTCCATCGAATAAATACTCCGCTTACAACTAACTCTTGAATAGTATGAGCCTACTGTAAGGATTGTTATATATAAACACACACACACTCAAACTCAACCGTACTCACATTTTTTGTGTTTTTTTTTTTTTCATGTTTACAGATGTAACCATAAAGTGTGTCCATCAATGCACATGCATGGATGTAGCGAAGCCGTCCTCTCTTGTTCGCCTTTATGGACAGTAATTAAAAAAGGCAATCGTTTCGCTGACTTTGACATCTGGAATACGCACTGAACTTAGGCATGCATGAGCAGAATACGTATATTGAAGCAGTAAACGATTCGAACAAGAAAAATACAAAAGTCACATAATGTCCTCGACATGCTACATGTTACTAACTTTTGCCTTACTTACTTATCCTGAAGGACAACGGATCTAACAGGAGAAGAGAATTAAAACATTTCAGTTTACATTAATAAGATGAGGAAGCGACAAATGTGCTTATGCGATAGTATGCAATTTCCAGCTTTATTGCGCCAATATTCTTAGATTGAAACGGTCACCGGTCACGGTGTTCGAACTTTTCAATTACCAGTAATCATGACGACCTTTAACTCACTGTAGCAGCAAAGCAGACATTGTCGTGACTAACTAACAAAGAATTTTAGTAAAAAAAAATGCAATTCTTTGCAAAGGTTTTTAAATTGGAAATTATTGTGTAAAATATTAAAAAAGCTCGAGCGACAAATGATCTCTCTATGCTCTACTACAACCATTATATAGTACATATATGACTATAGACAAAAGATTCCATTGAGTTTATATTTTCGTACACATCACCGAAGGACGCCGGTACGTTTGTTTCCAATACCCATAAAGTATACATATTAGCTGTTGGCGAAAATTGCGATTCAGCGACTTCCACAGGTAAAAATGATAAAGCAAGGGGAAATACCATTGTTCCCCAAGTTCTCCCGGTTGTCGGTTTTGCATTCAACGGTTTGAAAAAGTCGGCACGAATTGACTGAATTGATTGCCCTTTTTTCGGCCACTTTTCGCAAAAGTTGTCCAGGATATACTGTTGCAGCTCGAAAGGGAAGTTCTGCCACACCCACCGTACTCATCAGAAATGGCGCCTCCTCGTTACCACTTGTTCAGATCGGTGCAGCTTGGCTAGGCTGGCATGCGGATCCACAAAATTGAAGAAGTGTGGAAACAGATCGATGAGTGCATCGCTCCAACATTTTTGCAAACACCAAAGATATATATTAGCGATCAGTTCCAACTTTAGAATGGATGGAAACACGTCCGTCTATCCATATGTTACGCTGTTTACCTGCCGATTAGTGCAATATAATCCCGTTATCTATACAATCCTCTAAATTCGTAAGCTTCGATTGCAGAATCAGACCTATACCTATACCTATACCTATACCTGCTCGACTGTTCAATCGATCAAATATAAATATGTAAATGAAAGGTAAGAATGTAAATGAATTTTGAAAAACATAAAACAGCTATCGGGCAGAAAACTTGATCCAATATCTTGAAGTAATTCGTAATTATTTAAATGGTTATGCTCTCGCAAACTATCACTTTATACGTATTTCTTTTTAGAAGTTACCACCCACATGCTTAAATAAAACTATAAACACATTTTTATTGTTTAACTATAAAAAAAAAAAAAAATAAATAAATAAAAAAACAATTAAAAAGTTTCCCAAGCAAATGCTAATCAAATCTACTTCAGCAGCTTTTGACCGTTTCGCTTCATTTTAAGGATTTGAAGTTAAAACAAACATCTGCATGAGAAATATTTATAAGTTTGTGACGAATTTTAGGTACTCATCAATTTTTTAGAATAAAATAAATAAAATTTATTAACTTATATGATAACTTATATGATAAAAATAAATTTTTTAATAAATTTTTTTTTTTTTTTAATATATTTATGTCGAAGATTTATTATGAATTTATGACAAAATTCATATTTATATATAAAAATTGTTTGAATTTTTTAGTTATTATTATACCGAAGCAATTCTAAGCAATTTTTTTATTTTATTTTTTTTATTTTTTTATTTAGCTATAAGTCAGAAAGAAATGTTATATGGAACTCCTTGAGATTTAACCAATAGAATAACGAATTTGAAGCATCCTTTTTCAATAGTAGATATGACAACGAACGAACGAACGAACGAACGAACGAACGAACGAACGAACGAACGAAGGAAGAAGCAATAAAATAAGATAACTATACTTATTTTTATATTCCCATAAATTTAGCATTAATATTGCACTTGAATTTTTAATAGTTTTCCTTTTCTCAATAATAGAAACATAAACTTGAGGTCGCTTTGCGGTTGATTTAAAAAAAAAAAAAAAAAAAAAAAAAAAAA
>KK502606.1:422612-462173 GCA_000688735.1 Glossina austeni
TCAAATTGTTTACTGAGTTTGACGTTTTCAATTCAATTCCTTTTTTTTTTTTTTTTTTTTTTTTTTTTTTAAAATAACCCCAAAAGGGCCCCAAATTTTTTTTTTTTTTTTTTGTCAAAGTCCTTTTTTTAGCAGTAAGTGCAAAGAAACAAAAATATTTATAAGTAAGTAAAGGCGAACAAACAGATTTTTATGCAACCATTAAAATCGACAATTATTCTTCTTTCACTAAGCTAATTGTTCATGAAGGAAGAAATATCCACACGCCAAAAAAAAAAAAAAAAAAAAAAATTTACAATTACAAGGATTCGGCAATAAATTTATTCTATTGTATGTATGGACATGCGAATGCCGCTCAAAATTGTTGCAAAACGGTGGAAAACCCTTACAATTTGTTATTCACAATAAAAAATCAAAATCTATATTTAATCATAACAATCAAAAGAAAAAGGAAAGAAAAGAAAAGAAGAATTGACAAAACTATCAAACAACTATGTAAGTAAGATTATCCGATGAATGATGAAGAAGCAATAAACTTTTTACAACTCATCTCCTTAAGTAATCTCCTAAGTGACTAAACAAGTGAACTAGATTTCCTCATGCGCTGTTAGTCTTGAATGAAATGACACACGACTGGCATGAAGAGAAGATATATTAACTAATTGGTTTCATTTCAATCCCTTGACTACTTAAGAATAATTTAAAAAATTGACCCACTTCTATACTTCGCAATGCCAAAGTAGATTTATGAATCTTAAAGAACTCAAGGAAATCTATAAATCTTCTCTCTCTCTGTCTCTCTCTCTCTCTCTCTCTCGGAAAACATTTTCTCATAATTTTAATTTATTACTCGCTATGCGAATTATTTCAAGAAAAATTATCATGAGAGAACTTTAAATTACTGCAATAAATAATATTAAGATACATTAAGATTTAGATGGACTTACGTTACGACTTGTAAGACACCGACAATAATATTCTTACGAGACTTTGCTCACTCAAAGTTGTTTCAAACTGAATTTATGAGGCCATCGAAGCAAAAGACAGGAGTAGTGTTCTAATGATAAGCAATAATGTTCTATAAGTAAAAGTAAGGATAAGCAATAGTGTTCCATTTAAAGTTTTGGACAAACGAAAGTTTTAGACATACGAATAAACGCCATCAGGTATGGATTGTCACCTAAATTTTCCTCTGTGTATTCCGTTTCAGAGGAATCTACGTGGGAGACATTATGTAAGGAAGATTTGAGAATTGATTGCTGGACATTCACTACCTACGGTTAATATGGAAATTAATGGATTCTTTCGTAATTTTTTTGGCAGAAGAGAAGATGCAATTTGCAAAGTCCGGGATTTTAATAATATACGAAATTTTCGTATTTAATGTAATTTATGATAAAGGCCTTCGTAGAGAGATATATTAAATAAAGCCCTTTATTCATAGATATTAAGCGGGAAGTTATGATCTATTTTCGGCTTTTTTTTTTAATTTTTCCGTAATTTTCCTGATTATGGATATAACAATGCATAGCAGAATTTGATGGATCTGGGTTTATGCTTTAAAACACATATCCAATACAATGTCCTCCCTTGGCTTTTAGCTTGTTCAGTTTGTTAGTCCTGGCTGAAGGTTGTCTAGTTGTCTTCTCTTAGGTTTAAACGATTCGCGTTTCCCTCTAAAATGTCTTCTAAATTCATATATGGTATGTGGATATCCAAGTGAGTATATAGTTCGATTGCAGTCCTTTCATTTTGGTAATCTTTGCAAGATAAGTTCGTCCTTACAGGACCTTTAAGTTAACGACTTAGCTAATTTGAACATTGCATAGAAACGCTTTATTATCGAAATTCAATTTAAATTTTGGGTCTAATAGCAATAGCACGATAGGTTGAAATGATTTTTAATTTTATCTGAGCTAAAATTTGCGAGCTTTTGAGGCGACAATTTGGCGACTTTCAGATATTCGTGTTGGTTATTTCGTAAAGTGGATGGGTGCTGGAACACGAAGTTCCGCCTTCTTTCGAGGATCTACATGCATTTCCCATATTTTTCAGGACATTACTCTAGGATTACTCTAGGAAATGGCTTTGTATTAGTCTTGGCCGTTATAGGGTCTAAGATGAAGTTTATCATCAACAAAGCCAAGTGCATAGTTAAGGCATTGCTTTAGCTAAGTATTATAATAGATAGACATGATGTGTCCCGTGTTGTCCCAAGTTGCCAGCATCGCAAAAAGATTCGTAGTCGACTTTTGTAGAAGTCCTTTGTGCCTTAATTTATTGAATCCAGTATTTCTTTGAGTCACGGCACGTAATAATGAAATTTTCAATGCGTTTGCTTTAACCACACGACTTACACAAAACGTAGAATTATTTTCTATTACATCACAGATTTGCAATTCACTCAAACTGAAAACATCTTAAACAGGAAGTGTTAATATATTCTATTATTCCTAAAAGTGAAGAAAAAAAAAGCAAAGCTGTAACTGTGCCCTCTCTGAATTTATTATCTTTTTCAAACTTTAGCCATTTTGTAGAACAAAGTTGTTAAGCATATTTTCTTAAAAAATTAAATTCGAAAGTTTTGATTAAATTTCTTAGTATTTTATAGCAGCAAATGCTTGGAAGAATTTTTATTATATTATTTTAGTGTTCAATGCACTGAAAACTTATTGTAACGCTTAAGTTTACATTCACAAATATTGCGAGTAAACACATACATATAATGAATTGATCATCGAGTTTTTTCACGAACACTATGGGGAAAAATTTGAATGCAAAATATGTTGAGTTTTCCTATAAAATGTATCGACTTAGAATGAACATCACACCCTTCCAAGACGAAGCTTTGTGGTCAACTTTTCTTTTTTCTTTTTTAATTTATATAAAAATTTCATCGGTTTACTGTAATACGTTAAAGATGATATCGAATGACTTACCAATTTGTGGAACATCGTATTGTCTTTGACCGCGCGCTGTGCGCAACATAAGCTGACTAGCTAGACTATGAGTACCAGGCGGTTGTGGGGGCATAACTACAGATCCCGCTGTTAAACCAGATCTCTTATAATTGGGATGCGGTAAAATTTGTTCCTGATGTGCTCGCTGTTGTTGCTGCTGCTGTTGCTGTATTAATTTGTTATTATCCGCATTATTAGGGGAGGATGACAACGGAGGAATAGATGTGGCCGTAGAGTCTTGAGATACGTCCTTTACATTACTTTCAATGTAGCTCTTATCGTCGTCTTTCAGTGCTGAGGATTGTGCGTTATCGACTTTCTTTACGTCATTGTCACTGTTAAATTTCATATTTAATTTGCTGGTGGTGGCGCCAAGTCCTGAGTTAGTCGAAGTCAATTTGTTTATGGGTTGATTGTTACGAAATTGACGAAAGCGTGTATGTAGACGATTATGGGCAAGCTGTGGCTCCTTGATGCGTCCATGCGCCCCACCAAATATGTAACGGGGTAATTGTTGGGCTCGTTTCAGCTGCCATTTGTGTTGCGAACGCGTGTTATCGCGATATTTTGGAGTTAAATGAGAGGGATTGTGTTGAGCCTCTTCCTGTTGCTGTTGTTCCTTTTCGAAGAATTCTTGTAGCACTTCTGAAGTCTGCTCACGATTTTGATAGGCGTTGGGAGAACTATACGAATCAGAAGAAGAATAATGAGGCGATGGTTTCTGTCTGAAGCCGGGAAATTGTGCGAAATGATGGGGTTGCGCCTGCTGTTGCTGATGATGATGTTGGAGTTTATCTTTATTATCTTCAGCCAAAAGTTCATCCAAATAAGCGTAATCGTATGAATCTGGTAACACGTCGTCTACGTCGGGTACCGATTTCAATTCCATAAACTCGTCTAAATTAAGATCATGTGGATTTTCGAATTCCCTCTCTTCCGGTTGCAGTACGCGGCCGTATTCATATTTTAGAGGATTTCGACCGAAAGTACCGCCACCACCGTCACCTTCAACATACTCTTCGAGGATATCTTCAGGATTATCGTTATACTGATGTTGTGACGGATAGTGCACAACATTTCCAAACATTAGGCTCCGAGATGATGGCATTAAGAAAGATGAGTAATCGTTATCTTGCGCATCCTCCGCAGGATGCATTTTAACGCGTCCAGTGATAATAGAACGTCCTTGATGACCGGTATTTTCTGCGGTCTGCTTCGCCAAACCCATTAGCATAAGACGTTCACGTTCCAGTTGGGCTAGATCGGCTAATTCTTCATTTAAGCGTTTGGTGTTACCATAAGGCGAAGGAGCGGCTATCGGTAACGATTCCGCTGCTGAATTGGAATTGGAAGTGGGTTTTTTATTAGAGTTTAGTGTTAGGGAGGAGGAAGGTGGCACATGACTTTGAGATAAAATCAAAGAACCGACGCCCCCGCCACCCATATTACCACCGCCACCCAAGCCCTTGTTATTACTCGTGCCCGTTAAATGCATGGCGTATAGACCGCCATTCACTAGCAAGACGCAGATTAAAGTCTGTATTAGTGAAAAGAACATTTTTCTTTTATTAACGCGTTGAAAATTATCCAGTAAATGTGGTATGTTTGCAGTTTTTACAAACTCTCAGTGACACCGATCACAAAAGATGAATTTCCCGCAAATGCGTTATATATATATATTTTGATTTTTGATTTTTTTTTTTTTTTTTTTGTTATTATAACTTGGAGTTTATCTAAGAAAGGGCCAACTTGTTAAAAAGCATTATCAGACAATGGTTTACGATCCAATCTACGGAATGAATATGTCAGCAATTTTTTATCAAATTTTTTTCTCTCTACTGACGCGAAGCTCGTTCCCGGTTTGCAGGATAATTTGAAAGGATGCCAAAAAGTGATTGTAATGCAATCGTTTTTTTTTTTTATTTTTTTTATTTTGTATTTTATTTTTTGTTATTTAATGCACTCTGGCTTGTTGCTTCCGTTTTATGTTACCTTACAATTTTTCTTTTACTTTTCCAGTTTGCTTATGAGTTTTTGTTTTTTGTTTTTTTGTTGTTTCATGCGTCCAACATAAGCTGAGGAATTACAACTTGACCGTTTCTGTTGTGGGGGGAGGGGGGAGGGTAAATGTAAGCTAGAAGCTTAAGTTTACATAGTCTCTTCTCTGGCTCACACTCTATTTTATTTATTTATTTATTTTTTATGTTCTTTTGGGTGTAGAGAGCACGGGGAGGATGAAGGGTCTTGATTACAAACCCTTGCAGCTTTGTTTCGTGTGCTTTTTTTTATTTACTTTTTGCTTTTTAATGGTTATTTTCTTTCCTGGTTTATGTCTGGTCTTTGGCTGACGTATGGGCTGCTTGGCTGGCTGGTTGGCTGGCTGGCTGGCTGGCTGGCTGGCTGGCTGGGCTGTTTTTCTTTTTTTCTCTGTTTCTCTCTGTCTGTCTTATCTTTTGCACGGTACGTGTTTTTTGTATAAAGTTGGACGACAAAATCGATAATCAATGTTTTAAATTAAGGTTTAAGCACAATGGTTAATATATAGTTGTGTGTGTGTTTTTATGGTATTCGTATTATGTTTTTCTTCAATATTCCTTCCTTTCTGCTCTGCTTGCCTTCCAGCTTAAAACTCAAGCACTCTTGAAGGTTTTGAACTCTTTTGTTACTTTTCACTTTGTTATTGTTATAATTCAGTTTTCTCGATATTTTTTTTTCTCTCTGGTTCTTCTTGGTTTTTTTGTTTTTTTGTTTTTTTGTTTTTTTTTTCTAAGTAAAGTTCAAATCACTTGAGTGAAAAAATTTCAACTTTAAAAATTTTCTCAAATGTTTTAAAAGCACTTTGTGAGTTTTAAATAATTTTATGTTTGTTTTTATTCAAAAATCATATAATTTTGGTTTATTTTTTGTGTTTTTTTTTTAACTATTTTTTTAGTTGATGCGTTTATAAGTCACAATACATATATATATATATATATGATTCATGTATGGATCAAGCGATATAATTATCTTGTCTCTTGTCTGCGAAAATCAAAAATTAATTTTAGATATAAATTGTAACAAGTTGGGTTTAGTGACTATATAAAAGTTGAGTGAGAAAATACAGCTTAGTTATATTTGTTTATTATTTTTTATTTTATTTTTTCATTGAAAGGAACTTTTTTTAATTAAATAAAAATTTTAAGGAATTTCCAGCTAATATTTCAAAGAAATCTTCTTTTTTGTTTTTTTTTTTTTTGTTTTGAAAATAATTTCGGAATTTTTTCTTTTTTGGTTTAACACACTTTCATTCTTTTATTCACCAAAAATATCCTTGCTTGCTCAGTGCTTGCAAATGAAATATCATTCTTGCTTAAGATTTTCCATATATATGTTGAAATATTTTTTTCAATAAATTTCCCGGCAAAAATTATTTCTTTATTGGTTAGCAGCAATTGCACTTTTTAACATAAATTTATATGGAAAACATTTCATTTCATTTTTTCGTTTTTTTTTTTTTAATAATTTTTTTCTTTTTTTTTTTTAGCTGAATAAATATTTTTTCTTTTTAAGATTTTTTTTTTTGATAGTGCATTAAAAATTTCCTTCCTAACGTATGAACCGACGAGCAAAGACTCGTCCGTTTGAGCAGGTTTTGCCTGTTTGTCTACCGAAAATAATTTTCGCTTACGGTTAAGTGCTGCTACTAACAATTCTGCTGCTGCTGCTGCTGCTGCTGCTGCTGGTGCTGGTGCTGCTACTGCTGCTACAGCTAATGTGCTGCTGCTACTGCTATTGCTGCTCGAGCTCTCTATAAAATAAACATCCTACCACTAGTCAGTCAACCATCCAAGCTAGCTCGCTTCATATAACGCACACGAAGTTAAGCGAAAGGAAAAACAAAGCACAATAGATGTCCGTTCGGGATTTAAACGTTCACCATACATCGGTATGAATGAAATTGATGACGAACATTTTTCCATCACTATATCTTATAACGGAGCTCAACCACTTGTTTCATACCGCATACGTCACTTGTACAACTCACAAATATTTATGCTCTCTCTCGAAATTGCCTCTCCTTGCCTTTCCTATTCACATATATATGTATATATAGGTTCTCTCTCATATTTTCTTTTTTTTTTTTTTTTTACTTTTATCTCTCTCCAGTATATTCAACAAGCATATGTTTTTGTTACTCACATAATTCCTACTTTTGATTTTTGTTACTCACATAATTCCTACTTTTGATTTTTGTTACTCACATAATTCCTACTTTTGATTTTTATTACTCACATAATTCCTACTTTTGATTTTTGTTACTCACATAATTCCTACTTTTGATTTTTGTTACTCACATAATTCCGCTTTTTGAGGCTTCTCTCACTTTTTAGATTTTTATTTCTCACATAATTCCTACTTTTGATTTTTGTTACTCACATAATTCATGTTTGGTGTTTTTACTTTTTTCTTTTAATCCTTGCAACAATAATAAATAACCGCTCGCGTGGACTATATATACATAGATATATATATATATATATGTATATATGTATACACATATACATGTATATAGATTCTGCAGCCGGTAGTTGGTCCGTTTTGGCTTTAAGCAAGAGCAATGTTTATTTTTAGCTGCATAATACATAAAGTGCTTAAAAAATTTTCCCAAAAAAAAAAAAAAAATAAAGAATAAACGGTACTCTCTACTTTGCTCTCTACGAAAGTTTTCTCAATCTCTCCGACCTAGGGAGACTTTGAATTATTATTTCTTTTTGCATTTTTCCTCTCAGCATGTTCTCTGAGTGTATTCAAATTATTTCTGTAAAACGAACCTATGAAAAAGCTGCTGTGATATTTTCCAAATATTCTATCTTTGCATAAAAACGGAAAATTATTATTTTGATATATGGAATTTTTTGCTGTTGAAAAGTTGTTTAGTTGGTTGCTCTTTTTGTGCGCATTATGTATGATAGATGATAGATTAAATAAAGCATATAATTAGCTGTATGTCATACAATGAGAATATCATTATATCCGTATAAGTGCTCATGTGGAAAACGCAAAAAAAAAAAAAAACAAGAAAAAATTATGATGAAATTATATTTTAAAAATAATTCTCGGTTAATTAAAAAAAATTAACTTTCGAAAGGGTTAGCAGCACATCCAAACTTTACCGAGCTTTAGCTAGAAAAACATATAATATTTAGTTTGTCCGAATATATGCTATACATTCATATAATTTAAATTGATTGGACTACCAGTCTCAGATTCTATTGCAGATGTCGAGCATACATGGCTCGGTTGTGAAAAATCTTCAAACGAAATAAAGGAAAAACTTCTTTTTTCTTTCAAATTCAATCTTAGCCATCGTTGTTGTCTATCCTTGAAGCATATAGTAAAATTACGGAGCTAATGGAGCTCTTAAAAATTTGGCGCGCTTTTTATAAAACAATTAAAATACGATTCAATTTCCACAAGCCCCCCAACAATTGATCCAAATCTTTTTCGCTAAAGTAACTTTTCAGAGCAAGACGCAGTTTCTATCCTATGGTTAGCTCACTTATGCTCTCTTTATGATGATTCAAATGCAAAAACGCATCTTGGACATGTTCATAGCCCGCCGACGGCCGTCCAGCACCTTTTGGTGAACATAGCTTTCCGAACGTTCATCGTCACTTGGAGTTTTACTGTTATACTTCAACTAAGATATTCAAAGTTTTGACTTTGTAAATAATGGACATCGTCCTTATATGGCGCAGGCAACTCACCGTTCATTTTCAGACATATTCCTCGACGTTTATGGACAAATGCTGTCATCTTCGTGTTCACGATTATTGGTTTTTTTTTTTAGGTTACTTGTAAGTACAGGTCCAATCCAGTCTTTTGCTAGGTTGGCCTTAGGCAAGTTTCTTTAATAGTTTAACGACTGTTCTGCACCCAAAGTGCTGCTTCCCAGAAATATTGACATTATATAAATGAATCTAAGGGGGTGTGTTTTGACTCAATACCCCTTTTTTATTGATAAGTAATTTAATCTCCTCTTGGATGACGGAGTGAAGTTTTTCAGGAAAATGTGCGGAGGTTGGGAATATTGCATTCGTCGTGTAGGAAATGAAGAAGCGCTTGGAAAGAAAGCCATTAATTTCAAGAAAATCCAATTGTATGTAGAAAAAAAAAGTAGGAGGACTCAGCACGCAGCCGGTTTACTACTATTCGAAATAAAATGTTCCGAATACACGCTCAGCAATGTTCTCCTCAATCTAGATTGGAGGGAACGATTGCTTGTTTCGACTAAACTCAAATTTAATAAATACAACTCTGTCGGACTAGAGGTGCTCGTATACTTACTTATCCAGATAAAATAGGAAAACGGAAATGTGTTGCGACCACTTTTTAGCAAATGACGAAAAACGCTCGTCTTCGTTAACCGCTTCAACGAAGCAACATTTCCGATTCCATGACCGGTTTCACTTATTTGCTAATTATAAAGATTTGATCAGCACTGAAGGATGGGGGGAGAGGGCTTGGAGACTAGAATGCGAAAAGCTAATCGTGTTCATTCTAAACTGTGGATGTGTGGATGTCACGACGTGGTAGATTAATGTTCCTTTTCTAATACTTTTTAGCGAAGTAAGATAAATTTTCTCGCATTCACTTTTCTATGACAATAAATGAAAGCATGGGACCGAAAAAGATCTTAGTGGTGGTGTATATGCTTCTTACTTGGTCTCCAATTTATTTCAAATTGATTAAGAAAACCAAAGTCAATCGACGACATCAACTAACTTCACAATATATGAATAAAAATACCTGAACGTTGAAAGCAACAACAAGAAGAACAAGAAGAACAAGAAGAAAGATTTATATCATTATTGTTATTAACATTAGTTTAAACATAGAAATAAATTTTAAGATCAGAGTCTTAAAGCATTAGCATCTAAGGCTATTGGCTTTATTCAAAAATCTACCGTAGTTGAGATTTCAACCGATGACCATTAACATGTTAGTCGAGATCCTTTGTCCACTTAGGCATTCTAATGATAAAAATAAAACTTTCCAGCATTAACTCAAGTATTATTGCAAACCAATGCAAACACAAATTGTATGTAAGAAGAGAAAACCAAACCACGAATAAATTTAATCATCAAAACCATTTCGATCATATTGCGTGTCTTAAGCAATGAGGGCGACCACATAAATTTAAGTTTGTTTGCATATACTGGAAGAATTCTTGTGAGATCACAAGCCAAGCCGCTTAGAGGAAAAGGAAGGAGATCTCTTTGATCAGTGTAACATAGCAAAGAAGGACAAAATATTTTGACACATGTACCGAGTAAATAGCATAATATTCAACTGATCTCTCTGAGGAACACCTGCCACGACAGGGATTTCTCGCGAAAAAGTGGAAAAGAGTAGCAAGTAACTTAATTGAAAAATCATAGCAATTCACAGGTAAGCCAAGTCGGACGACGTGGCGGCAATAGGAGAGGACTTTTGAAATAATTCTCCAAAACTGTTGACTATTTTAAGACCATGTGATCGCTCTGAATTCTCGTAACGCATGACGGCGGAATTTTGCTTTTATGTTAATAAAAAAACCCTTAACAAGAATGCTGTCAGGCCGGAAAGACATATCCAGCGTCAGAGACTTTTGTGCAACTCATTGCAATACCTGTCGTCGTGTTTGATACAAAGTGTGAAATAAATAAAGTTTTGCGAGGACGCATGACAACCAGATCGTCCACTGCCTGATCAGGCCCATTAGTAAATGAACCATAACCTCTCGGTTCACAGTGACCAGCTGGAATAGGTTTCGAATTATCCTTATGAGCGAAACACTTAGCGTGGGAGATGGCATACCTCTCCTCCATAGTCGCAATGGCTGGAGATGATTACTAGAAGAACCACTCGGTTCAAATTTCTTCTAAGTCGCAATTTAACAAAACTCAAACAACTTACAGCCGCTGAAAGTCTCGAAATTAATAGAATCATCTGTTAATTTTTTTAAATGCTTCTTTAACTCATTTAAACTGTTCTGAGCTAAACTCTTTAAGCAAGAGTTTATGAGAGACAACCACGAACTTCCGACACTTACGTCAAGCACAATGGAAACCTCTTTTTTTCCTATTAGTGGTCAATTTCCCAGCACCTAAATCTTCAAAAGTCCAGCCCGCAACGTTTGGAAAAATGCAATCCATACGGATGAAAAGATAACCGTTGTTGTTATTGCTATCTAATACTATCCTGTTGTTTCTTGGAGTCTATGCTGGTAGTGTTGCTACACAGCTATTGCTGTTATTATAGTTGTTACTGCTCGCATTGTTGTTGTTTTGCTGCTGTGCTTATTGGTAGTAAAAATCTTAATGCTGTTACTCCTTTTTTGTGTTGAAGAAGATGAGCCATTGTTGTTGTCATTGTACTTGTTGTTGTATTATTATTCATATTGATCTCAATGTTCTTATTATTGTTGTCTAGCTATAGTTTTTATTTGTGTTGATGATTTTACTTTTTGCTCTTGTTGTTCTAGCTCATGTGGTTGCGGTGGCGACTGATGTACGCTATCACTCCCTACACGAAACTTTACTCAATACCACTCAAAGCCACTTTTATGGCAGTATTTTCCAAAAAAAAATTTAATAATTTATTAAAAGCTTCAATTTTCAAAATGCGATGCATTTTTGTATTAAATCTTGAATTAATTTTAAACTCCCAGAAGAAAATCCGTAACTCTCTGACTGTACCATTAAGTTACCGACTTTTACGAATTACTTTTAATTCGTATCCTTTTATTTGCACTGATGAAAATTCGCTTTTCATAAGAAGAGCGATGGCACTTACCCTCCCTTTTTGGTGGTCACATTGTGTCTATCAAATGCTTTCAGGATATGTGTACGCTTTGATTTGATTAAAAATAAAAAGAATTCAAGCTTTTTTTTATCTCCTATCAAATCTCCGTTGATTCAATAAAGTTTTGCTTAGAAGCTAAGAAATTTTCAATTTATTATATCATACTTACTTCTGCGCCCCGTAATCTTTCGAAAAAGTGTACGAAGTATTTTCCTAAGCACTTCTATCAAAATAAAATAAAGTTTAGGGCTACGGCATTACAATCGCCTTTTTCAACTGATTAACTTTAGCAGATAAGCAAAGCATTTTTAAAGTGTTTGCGATAAACGAAATCTGATCAGATAAACTTTGTAATGATTGTCATTAAATTATATTTTAATCCTTAGGTAAGAAAAAATCTACGATTCTACGAATCCAAAGCAATTTTTCAATTAAACTGAAGCTAATTAGTTAAGCTTGTCTAAAATTAAAAGAGGAAAATGAGAGAACGTTCTGGAACGTTTTGATGTCTCAAATATTAGATCTTGGATAGTTTATGGAACTGCACTATCGGACTCATTGCAAACTGTTTTATATATGCCATACTTAGGCCACTACATATATACTTAAAGCCTTGTCAGGTGCCTTCTCACATTTCCACTGGAAAGTTTACATTTTTGATTATGAAGGCGAATATTTTGACGACAGCATTTTGCTATTAGAGAACAATTTGTGTTCTTCATAGCAGCTTGAAGGTTCTTGCCGCGGGTATCGTATCCGCCGTTCATTAACTAGCGAAAGTCGTGAAGGTTATTCAAAAGTTGGTAATGCAAGATCGACATATGAGATTACAAAACGTTAGTCATTCATTCGTTCTTTCATTTATTCTTTCATTCGCTAATACATTCATCTTTCCTTCATCCATTCATTCATTCATTCATTAGTTCAATAACTCATTCATTCATTTAAGACTTAGCACATCCTTCCTTCATTCATTCTTTTAGGCATACATTCATTCTTTCACAAATTCATTCATTCATTCATTCATTCATTCATTCATTCATTGAATTACTCATTCATTCAATCACTCCTTCATTCATTCAGCATATATAAAATATTGTATGATCACTCAGTCCTATAAAATGCAGTTATTCGCGTTGGATCGCAAACAATTTGACAAAATTGCAAAAGGATGCTCATGTCGATTGGTGTCGATTGAATGCTTGAGAAATACAGTGAGTGACAAAGGTTTTACGTAGGTTCCTGCCTATGTGGCTTAATCCTACGGTGCCAATGACACACGGGTTAATATAGCGTTACCCATGCCCCCCGGTGAATTGAACAATCCCTATAAGCTACGGGTTCAAACTACAATGGAGTCCAGATTATTTATTGCGTATGGCACAATAAAGTGTAAGGTAAGGTAAGTGGTGAGGCCCACCCAAACCTCGGTTATTCCGTTAGGGAATGTGAAAACCACAGCCACCATGAATACTCCCCGAAGGGCCGTACCCAAGCACTCAGAGCTCACACATTGATTAACCGCTGCGTTCAAAAGGGGTTTGTTATGCTTCCACCTAGGTTTCCACTAACGAGTTTCAGTAAAGTAATGATCTATATCTATGCACTTTCCAGCGTACTTTAATGGTGCGTTTATTCAAATTTTAGGCAAAAGGATTAAAAGCCTCCGTCAAATCCCTTTTACATCATTTCATTTGTAATCTGGTCGACCTCGTATCCAAGTCCACCTTCCATATTGCATAATGCACCTTCCAGCGTACTTTAATGGTGCGTTCGTTCAAATTTAATTGTGAGCGGGCTCCTTACCCCCGTGAAGCTTAAAGTTAGTCTACAAAGCCTTCAGCATTACTTTGCGCAATATAGTAGAATATAATCGCTCTTGCTTTTGGATCAACCATACAATCCCGGCTAGCCAGAACCGGACAACCCTTCTTCAAGATATTTAAGCTTTGGTCGTTACATCTGACATGGCGGGCGCAACCATGCTCTTACTAACTACTATCTCAACGTTACCAGCTGGTTTGATTAGTATTTCCTTTATAGCAATTAGCTTTATGAGAAAAGAATTCATCTTCCAGTGAACCCCTCCACCATCTTTCAGAAAACTCGTCACCGAGTTATAAGTAGTCCAAGCCTTAAACTCTTCTTTGCCGGTCAAAACCGTTTTCCAGGGTTCACCACGAGGAGGTGAGAGTTTCGGCACATCTATGCTCCCCCTATGAGCATAGTTTATCGCCTCGCTTAAGAAATACAGTCGCTATGCTCCGAAACATATATTTGTATATATGTATATAAAATTATGGTAGATGACGAACTACGGCTCAATATGCGTAAGTCAGCCAACAGTAAACAGCCATTGACTATATAAGTGTTTCAAAAGAAGCTTTTACTCTTTCCAAGAAGAACATTTCGGAGGTCTCTTAAACGGAATGGAAAAAATGGTATCACAAATGTGTCAAACATACGCAGAAGTATTGATCATAAGCGGAAATATTTTAAAAAACAATAAAATAATTTAAAAATACACATAATACCATACGCTTGTAGGTTAGAGTCCCCATGTCTCAGGAACATTTTTGTTTTACAGGTTTTAGGAAGCAGGTCCTTAAAAGGACTGCACTTGATAATAAGAGACTTTCGTTCTTTTAATAATTCTGCCATTACGCTATTCAAAGTGTATTATGCACTGCAAAGAGAGTGGGGAGTCCTTACGTGCTGCTACTATGTTCATACAAATTTTTTGGCAATACTTTAAATATTGTGGAAATTTCATGAGCATACCACACACATGCACACATTGCATGTATTGAACTTTAATGTATTTCTAATTAAAAATATTGGTCTTAAGTTTGGAAAATATATCTCAGAAAAGATTATCCAATAACAAGAAATAAGTAATAAGTACTTTCCGCTAATAAATATCCAAACTTTTTAATATTTTCAAAAATCCTTTAATTTCTCTTTTTGCTAACCTAGCCATGTATGTTATATGCGATCAGCCGAGCATGAGCATTGATCTCCTAAGCATATTATAGCGAAGAGACTTAAAATTCCAGGGTACGTGTCTGATAATATAAACTGGAGAATTATTACAAATTAATAAAGTAAACACTTTTCTCTTCTCCTATATAGCTTCTCCACTCCACCAATCGATAGGAAAGTGAAGTTGTTAGTACTGGATAAGTGCTCGTCAATTACGACTACACGGCTACATGGCATTACGTTTCCATATTTCGCAATTTTATATATATATATTCATATATATATATATATATATATATATATATATATATATATATATGTATATATATATATATATGTATACATTCGTACATATATGTATATATATGTATATATAAATTGTATGTATATATATATGTATATATAAATTGTATGTATATATATATGTATATATAAATTGTATGTATATATATATGTATATATAAATTCATTAAAATCAAATCAATCCGAGGGCAAATTGAAAATTGTTGTTTCAATTGCTCCTTATAGTCATTAGAGGAACGATTATTGTCTACAACGAAGTTAAGAATAAATATATAAAAAAAGAAAAGATTGTAATAAAAAACTTTGTAGAAAATTTGGATTATGGACCTTCTTAGTGGCGACTGATGATGAGTAACCCAAGATCCACATGAAAATCATGCGCGTTAATTGTACAATGCCTGCTACCTCTGCCACATTAGACATACGCTTTGCCTACTGCGAAGACTCGATGACGATACCATAAAGTTGCAAAACTCACTTGATTAGGAATTGAGCAAATTGTTCGAGTTGGGAATTTTGGTGTTTCTGCACCTCTCATGATGTCAAGAAAAAGTTGGACTTTCAAAAATAGATTAGAAGGAAAGTTCAAAAGAAAAATATGCAAGTAAAACTACAATACTGCCATCAGTTTCCTTTATTAACTCTCACCTGGTTTCTCCATTATGTCCAACTAGTGTTCACAGAATCATTTGTAAAAATTCGGCAGTTAAAATATTTAGATCGGGAAGTAGCAGTCACCGAAAATAATGAGAGCATGGTTACTAATCAAATTAAAGATATAACGACAACAACATCTGATAGCGAAAGACAACATTTGTTAATTCTAAGGAAGAATGGGGCAACCGAAGTCCATCAGTACACCAATGGATCCTTAAGAAATGTAATTTTGTGCAACTGCAACCTGCAACTATGAACACAGCACCTACGACTGCCAGAACTTTTTCCTTTATTAGAAGAATCGAATTCAGAATAAATAGTCCTATGGCTTGCCTGCAATTAGCCACAGAACATAAGACTATTTTAATGTATTAGTTTATTAAGTTTATTTTATTAATATTTTGAATACTTTGGTAAAATGTTGGCCTGGGCTGGCTTTCTCGCCGGGGAACAGGCATATTCATGCAAAATATTTGGTCCTTACAGTGTCCGCGAAGATAATTGCTATCAAAGGGATCGCAGGTACGCAGCGATGGTCTACAAATCTTAGTTAAAAGATTTTAATAAATGCCTTTTCTTTGAAAACCATCTCCGCGTGTTCATTAGCGTTCAGCTCGAGAAAGCTTCCAGCGACGGGATACTTGTACAGATGCTTGTTTAAAATTCTTTTTATTCAGTTTCGTTATCTCTTGATGCATGCAGACATAAAGAACTAATAAAATTCATACCTGCTGAGAATGTAAATTCATTGTTATGTAAAAGTTTTCGAAATAAGAAGAAATATAATATTTTTACACGCACACACAAGCGTATATATCAACCTCAAGATTTCATTGAAGACTAAACGTATTTGTACCTTTAGTCAGTCCAGATATCCACACATAAACTCTACAATAATATTACATGAGTGTATTGGGGAAAAAAAGCGTATCAATGTACATGCATATGTATATATACATATATACATATACATATTAACTCTTCGCTTAGCAGGAAGCGTCAATGAAAAATAGCTACTAAGGTGCCAACAAATTTACTTTTATAAATACTAAAATGTAAAAAAAAAAGAAAAAAAAAGTCATGAAACAACAAATAGAACAAGAAAAATAGATAAAAAAAAAAAAAAAAAAAAAAAAGGGTACAAAATAAGAGAATTACAACTAGTCTCGGAGTAACCTTTACACCCACTCCCTTCTCAAATACAGAAGAAAACAGACTACGGCCAGAATGCGATTCAATTCAAAAACAGAGACTTTGTGACGACACAGTAGTACTTAAAATCATTGAAAGGATGCTGCTCTTTGCTCCATACGTTTATATGCAAGTGCAAGAATATTGCTGCCAGCTAAGGCAAAATGCAACAATATCAACAACACTAACAATGAAAACAACGCACCAATACTAACTTAACGATGATAGTAAGAATTACACAAGATATAAACAATATAAATATATATATATATATATATATATATGTGCGTATGTATATGCGTATGTATATACACCCTCCTATGTTGGCTTTATTATTGCAACACAAATAATATCAAAAAGTTACACACAAAACCATTGGAGACATGGATTTTGCAAAATTCAAAAACGAAAGTCACAAGCTCTTGGAGATTCTCTCACTCATTTATATCATCTTTCTTCTTATTATCTCTCCACAGCTTTTTCTCTCTTGCTCTCTACATTTGGTTTTCATATTTATGCACACACGCTCTCTTTGTTTTCCTCTTTTGTGATATTCGTAGCTGTGGTCTGCGGCATCGATTGCTTCGAAGCGTGGGTGTTTGCCAATACGTACGCTAGGGGAAATTGTGAAATGTGAGCTGATGAATTTAAGAGAACCCGGCCTTATAAAGGAAAAGAGAAAAAATTTATACAAAAGCAATCGAAAAGAACTATCAAGTATCTGTAAGAAAACCAATATAAAATCATCGCATAGCTTGTAAAAGGAGTCATTTCTCAAGCAAAATAACATGTAATTGAATGAATCTATGATACGTTACTTTACCGAATATAGTAAGACTTGGCCGAGTTCTTCAATGTACAAACATTGTTGTCTTCATTTCGCTTTAAGTATCAACTTTCAGTTTTACATCGGTTTGTCTTTCTTAGAGCAGAGCAGATATTTGGATGAAATCTGGGTTTCACTTTAGTGCGTCCTACATGAAAAGATGATTTTAATATTCTTCCAAGTAAGCGTAATAAGGCTCGCTAATGCCTAGTACAAGAGAGGCGTTTTATGACTTTTTCATAATAGCACTTTCTCGAGGCGTCGTCTGTTTACGGCTGCCAAAGTTGATCATTTCCCATTTTGAACATTTCTCCTAATTTCTGACGAATTGAATTGCACCGATGTCAAGGTCATCCAAAATGCTTGCACCGGTGCAGTAAGCAGGCCCCAGGAAAGGCCGCGCCTAACAGCCGAGAAACAAACAGTATCCAGGTGGACATTCAAGCAACAAAACTGCGCTAAGGTTTATTGCGCGGAAAGATTCTTAAAAAAGTTGGCTAGCGCGACCCCTGGTGTTGTCCAATAATTCGGAGAATAATATTTTCGATATTACGTGGGTTAGATTCTGACTTGCGTTTGGATTCTTTATACTTTGTAAAGTGCCATGCAATTTATGTCAAAAGACTTTTTGAGTCAAAGACGACACATACATAACACCGCGAAAGTTGTTGTACGAAGTAATTCAAAGTTTACCAGAACAAAATCTAGCACAGATACTAACCAAAAAGAACAAAAATCGAAGAGTTCATGTCTGCTTAAATTTGTTAAACCGCTTTGAAAAGTGCAGTTTTCTTCATTACGGGTTATGAAAAATGAATTTTTGTATGATAATCTTAAAGGAAGAAATGTAGGGCTTAACACGGGACAACGATCCATGTCTTATACATAGCTCAATATTCGAGTCAAGAAAATGGTACTTTGTGTTTGGTGAGATTGGAGATGAATTCATCTAAAGCAGGGTTGGGCATCTTTTTTCATCAACAGGCCAATTTTAATTTTCATATCCCAGCAGAAGCCACAACAAACAAGCGGCATTCTGCATCAATTTTCTTTCTTCTTAAACCACTCATTTCATGCCCTAAGAGACAAAGAAAGGCACATTTCATATTTGGGAGCTGCACAGCTAAGCCGGTAGGGAAGCAGATACAATCCATTCGCAGCCTCAATATGTGCGAGAAAATTTAATTAATTGAGATTTGAGAAATGTGCCAGACCCCGTGTGGCCCCGCGTGCCACAAATTGCTCATGCCTGATCCACAACGAGTCTCTGAAGCTTGTTAAAACTCTTACATGTGAATGATATCGAGACTAACTAATGAATTTAAATCAACTGCTAGAGGAAAAAAGACCATAATGTCGCGAAGTAAAACGAGAGGTGAGTTTACTTCATTACAATGCCCGTCCACTTACGGCAAAAGCAACCAAGTAAATGATTTTCAGCTTGGGTTGGCAAGTTTTGCCACAACTATGATATTTTCCCGACCTGGCGCCTACCGGCTAACGCTTATTCCGGTCGGTGCAGGCCACGGGTTCGCAGAAGTTGAAGATATGCGAAAATGGCTTAATGACTATTTCATCTCCAAACCGATAAGTTTTTACTGCCTGACCACCCATAAGCTTCCTGATGAGTGGCAATCGACCACAGATTAATTAGCTGTGTAACAAGGCTTTTTTGAATAAAGTTAAATTTTATCAATTTATTTACACAGTCAACGCATGTATGAAATGCCTGCAGAGTTAAGTTCCCAGTAAATGATAGCAATTTGCTCTTCCTTTGGTTGGTCGCATTTTTTAAATTTCATCACAGCGTGATCTTATATGGCTTTCCTGTTGTATTTTGTTTTTACATTTTCATTCAGTGTTAAACGCTGGAGAAGTTTTTTTTGAAAATGCCGGTGTCATGTGTATTGAGCTGTAACCGTGTGTATACATACATATATACATATATACATATTCTCAATTTATATCTACAATTTTCACGTTCTCTTTAATATATGTTGTCCTACCACAACGAATTTTACTTTACTCACTCACACATAGATTTCTCATTTTATCATTTCAGCGTTTTTTTTTTTTTTTTCTTTTGCTTCAAGATAAACGTTTAGTGGAATTTACTATAATACGCAAACGCCAAAGTAGTGAAAGGGGTAAAATGCTCTCTCTTTTCGATTTTATCCCGCTCCTCTTTTCGGTGGGTGCGCCACATATATGACGCCTACGCATATTCGTGACGTAAGCATCGCAAAAGAAATAATTTTTATTCAAACAATAATGTAGAATAACATTAATCAACTTAGTGCACTCACATCTCTTAGCCGTTAGCTTAGTAGCTAAGCATTTCTCACGATTTCATTAAGGGTCACGCACTGATTATAAAACAAACAAACAAAAAAAGAAGAAGAAACTATCGTTTACCAAACCAGTTAGTTACCTGGTACTAATATACGAGATAGATGTTAGAAAATGTTTCGAGCAGTGATAGTTTAAAATTTTAAATGTTTAATTATATCATCATTAAGGTATTAATTATGTTTTGCCAGCGACGAGATGATGCTATGAGCTTTGATAAATTACGCTCTATAACCGGTGCCTTGATACATGTGTTGTTTTATCGAAATAAAAACGAAAAAAGCTGTCACAGTCCATCTCTACTTACCTGAAATAGAATCGATAAGAAACAGGTTCCTATTGCGAAAGGTTTGCCAGATTTCATTTAACATATATATATATATATAACTTCATCCATATCAGATGTAAATGTGTTTACTTTTGACTTAGGAAATTCCCATTTTGTCAGAAAAGTCAATCAATCTTATGTTAAGCAAACCATTTAAGGAGCTTATCATATCTAATCTCTTCTAATTTTCCCGACTTTCCCTATCGAAAATCTATTCCGTTAAGCAATATGAAATCATGTCTTTGAACAGCCTAAAAACAACTTGGCGCACATTTCTTTTTAGCTACGTCGTTAGAATTTTATATTCATTATTAACACACACACAACCATCAACAAGTGACGCCCATAACCGTAATATTTTCAATTACTTGAAATGTTCACCATAATCAAAAGATTGCAAATATTTGATATTCTCCCATATTTTGAAAATCTAAGGAAGAAATTAATTTTGTTTTGAATTAGTTTAGTCGAATATCTTGAGGTGTTTGCATGGTCTCAAGCACGTAAGGTCAAGTTGTCACTTTCTGGAAAAATCTAATATCCACCAAATAAGAGAAGAAGCAAGTAAAAAAGTTATATTCGGCGGACACTGTATCTCGTACATCAGCCTTCATCGCATTCTCCATACTCTCCAAGTCCTTTCATTTGCTATCCATATCCAAGATATTTTTAGGAAAACATTTTAATAATAGTTTAGAACTAACGCACTTAGCTTTGCGCATTCTACTGTCGATACCCATATCACTGGTAATATTAAGGAATAATTAATCCACCAGGTCGCGGTGTCCATCATATTTATTTTACAATTAACCCATTCCCCCCTAGGCAGATCTATCTCAATATGTCTACATATATTTGTCTGGATAAATGTGTTTGCGTAATGTAGTGAAAAAAAAAGAAAATCTAATCACTCGTAACTTTGGGTGGGCATGGTCGATTTTTTCCATTTTTCCATGTAAAGCGTAAAATGTTTCATAAAGTAAATGCGGGAATTTTCAGCCTTGTTCCGAGCAAAGAGCAAAAACCCCGAAATTTTTGTTGAGAAAAATGCAGTTGCCTTCAGTTCATTGTTCGGCTTATGCCGCCTACTGCACTGATCAATTCGGCCCATTTTCAATATCAACTTGCGTGCAAATGCTTCCAATGTTTCTATCAATTTCAAAGTTGACATCTTTATTTTAGCGAGCAGGAGAGCGCCAATAACACGCACCCGACGGACAGACATGCCTTAATCAATACACAATTTCGCGCTGATCAAGGATGTACTTTATAGGGTCTCTGAAGTTTCCTTTTGGGTGTTACATATATTATGAAAAGCAAAAAAGAAAGAAAGAAGGAGTTTACCATCGTCCTTGGGCGGTGGATATAAAAATCTATAGGCCTTATATAAAATAGGACAATCGCAAGTCTAATACAAAAATCCTCGAGGATATATATTTTTATTAAAATGTTTTCAAGTTTGTAGAAGTGCATGTGAACATGAATTCATATTAAATTTAGTTGCATTAGAGGTAATCTTCAGGTGATCAGGATACCAATACTATTGTAAATACTCTAACGTATGTATTTTATTATATTTATTTATATTTATATGGATGTATACACACATAAATGGTTATGTGGAGAGATGGCCCTTAATGTTCTACACTGGGCAGTGCTAATCAGATTGCGAAGGTCGTTCGAAGGATCACATTTTAGTTTAAAATTCGATTGCATGCGAAGCTAATGGAAAAATTGGTAAAATTTCTTAAAAAAAAATTCGTTTCCCCCGAAAAATCGTCTATGTATAGCGGTATGAAAGGGGAAACATAGGATCCAGAAACTGATCAAACGATTAGTACTATCTTCACCGTCAAACTTGTCGGCAATTAATTGACTTGCGGCGAACGATTCAAAAATAAAGAATGGCTTGAATTGTATTCCCTTACAATTGTCTTCAATCATTAGAAATAGATAACGATCATCGATATTTCATAAATCAGAAAAATCGGAAAATATCGAGTGAACGGTCCGTTCATGTCCCTCCCTGAAATATGTAACATTACTGTAGGCTTTTTAGGCATTTTTATAAGATCGAAGAGCCATCCATAGACATCCTCGGGTATTTCTAGTGTTAAAAATTGCTGTCACATATATCCAGTGTGCTAACAAAAGCGAAATATAAGATCTTTGGAATAAAAGAGAATACAAATGACCAAATCCTAGCTTCCCAATATGGTCCGAAATGGTTTGCTGAAATGAATTAAGCTTTTCTGCGCTCCTCGATGGTGTCAGAAAGGGATCTTGCTTAGCAACATCGTCGCCGATCAGAGATTGTCGCCCCGAACGTGGCTTATCAGAAAGGTCGAGTTTCAAATTTTTCGAACCATCTTCTGCATGTCTGCATGCAACTGTGCCTTCAATAAATTCCTACATGCTTCTGTAGCATTTCTCCCTTCCTGAAATTCGTATGAAATAAAATGGCATAAGTGAACTTTATCAATAGCCATAGGTACACTTAAGGCCCACGTGAACCAACTTTGTTTTAGTTAACTTGCTACCTCGGTATCAAGGAGTCAAACATGCACCAAATAAACATGTGCTTACCTGGCGACGATTGTTGTCGTAGAAAGGGACAAAACTTTCCGGTGGACCTTGTATTCTTCCAACTTTTTTTTTTTGTTTACAAAACGATCTTAAATTAAATTAATTAAAATAAATAAATGAAAAGCTTTTAGTTTTGCAATTTTAGGAAACCATATTATGATTGATGCCATTTTAGTTCTGTACTAAGTGCTGAACAATTCATTATTTTAAAAATATTTCCTGAGAAGTTTCCAAAGTTTCCATTCATTCATATGTTAAAGCACAATTTAATTGTCGTTGTAAAAATAAACAGAAAGAATATCGGATCCGCATACGAAGGGAATAATTATACGTTTTTTCTATCGCATGTTCACATACATTCTCTACGTGTAAATATATTTTATTTAAAAAATATTGAAGGAATTATTTTAAATGAAATATTCAACTAAACACACACCTGCATTTAAAAAAAAAAAAAAGATATATATATATATATATATATAGCGTTTTAAATGAAAGATTATAAATTGGCTTGAGCAGGGAAACATGTAACATGATAGATAATACTTTTGCTTTCATTAACTATCAAGAGTTGCTCGGAGCACATAATCTATTTTTGGGTCAATATAAGCTGTTTTTAGTGTTCGTGGCTTGATAATGATTACTAGGAAAAGGAAAAGTAAAAAATGAGAATGAGAATGAGAAAAAAAAAAAAAAAAGAAAAAAGGAGAACGGCGACAACAATCATGACAACAACGATAATGCCAACGATGATAATTTATTCAAAATATTTGAAGCGTGTCTCATATTTTTGTTTGACATTTATGCAAATCATTTTCATACGTAAACTTTCCATACATATATATATGTACATATATTGTGCGTATTTTTTGTTTTTTTTTTAAGACAATTGCGTCTTACATTTTTTTTTTTTTCTCTCTCTTCTATTATTTACTTTAAGTTTACCTTTACTTTTGCAGATGAGGAGGACATACTTCCCTTTGAAGCGATAGTAACTAGGCTGTAATTGCGTTTTATGTAGGAAAAGTTAGAAAAGATTAAATGCCCCAAGGAAGCACATAAACATAAATTAATAGAAAAATTATTTATTACAAAAAAAAAAAAAAAAAAAAAGCTAGATAAACGTTTCTTTTTTTATCGCTCGGAATGCATCACAACATTATAGCTAAATGTTATAAAGGAGCGTAAAGAATGAAGAACATTTTTCTTCTTCGCCGTTTAGCTAGGGATTGGTTTTCTCTATTTTTTATGAATATTTCCCTTGTAATGACAGTAAACGGATTATGCGAAATGTGTCTAATTATTCCCTACACCACTTGTGATACAGGGTATAATAAGTTAATGCGGTCGCCTGTAACACGCAGAAGGGCTTAAGATAGATCCATCGTTTATTATACCGATCGATTCAGAATCATAATCTGAATTGATCTAAGCCCGTCTGTCCATGCAAATATGTGTTCAAGCTAGAGCTATGAAAGTTGGTAGAGTGACGTGCTTTGACCCAAAGACGAATGCTATTGAAAATGGTTCGGATCGATCCGCTTTTTCGACCACTCCAATTCAATTTTTAATATTTCTCAGAAAAAGTGACTAAGCAGTAGTATGTCGATATTCTAAGTTTGTATGAAAACTTTTAACCGATTGGGGCAATTTTTGAATCCCCTCTTAACTAAGGAAAACTAATGTTCATACGACAAAAAGACCATTTCGGCCTATTTTTTGCATCCTGACCTAAGAAGGATATTCAGGAAAAGTGATCCTTTGTAGAGCATGAAAGTCCAAGTTTTAAAATGTGGTGATGAAAATTAACCTTTTGATAGTAATTTCATACAAAAATAAGAATTGTGTAGTGTAGGATATTTAATGGTCTGCCTCGCCCGACTATAATGTTCTTGCTTGTTTTCGAAATGAAATTAATTCTACACAGATTCAAAAAACTGAAATCGTTTCCCAAAAATACCGATTTGGAATGTTTGCATTCTTTCTTAATTCAGGGAAGTAATTACGTATCTGAAGGTCTTCTTATGTTTTCTTTTTTCGGATGTTTTCGCATCGCGTATGTGAGAACATTCAGCATTGGTTGACATAGATACAACAGCTATTAAATAAAATCTCCCATACTTGTGAAATTCCCCCCGAAAGCAAAGGATCTCACTTTCGGCATCAGCATTGGTTGTTCAGAGTTGCATTTGTAAGAGAAAATGGCTGTGAATTGAACACAAAATTGTTTACTTACAAAAAGCTGAAAGAAAACAAAAAAATGTAAAAAAAAAACTCTAGTTAACAAACAAACAAAACCAAAACAAAGCAGAAAATTATTGACCAGGAAAATTTGAGGTAGCCTCAGAAAAGAGCAAATTTTTTTTGCCTTTAAGATTTTTCCAAATTTTTTTTTCGATCGGGTATATAAACCACATTCCTTATTGGCTCGGTCCACTTAATCGCAACAAAAAAAAAAAAATTTGAATTAGTGAAAGTTAAGAAAGAAAAGGATCGAACTTCACGGCAGAGAATTATTATGAGACGGAGAAGCGCTTGGTGGGATGCTTTCCTTACACTACCCAAAACGGTATAAACCAAGCAAAAAATAATAGAGCCAGCACTTTTATATATAAAGTTTTTTATTTCTATTTCTCTTCTTCTTCTTCTTCTCTCATTATTCCATTAATACTTTTCGTCATAGAATTAAGTACACGTACATACTAATGAATATAATGACTATAAAATCCCAAGTTTTTTAACCTAAAGCATTAAAATGATCTTCGTTTAGAACATATTAGAGTAGAAACATAAACGATTTAACTAACTACCTGGTCATCATAATCGAATTCCCTTGGGATCCGGCAAGGGAGGAAATCGATCTTTTCCAGCTTCCAGTACCTTGGCGTTGCACGACCTAACGCCCTCGACTTTCTCCCTTAATAATTGTTGGATAGTCTCGTGAAAGCGTCTTCCATTATCGATTTGCTTCTGCAGCAAATTGGGTGTGTCAAATGACGCCTTCCTTTCTTCGCTTTTATTGTGCCAAATGCACTTAACAAGAAGCAAACAAATGTTAAACTTTTTCAATAATAAATCACATGCATGCACTTACTTGCCCTCCTTAGCACCTCCTTGTACTCGGAATACCATGCTCAGGTGGTATATCTATTGCACTGGCGCTTCTAAGCACATAAAAAACAAATAAAAACAACAATAACAAAAAATTGCACATTAAAAGTTTACTTACCGCGGCACTCTACTGTTGGAGAAAAATGCATTACCTTCGAAGGGTTTGAACGGAACGCTAAATTTCAATGCTCCTTTAACTCCCTCGACTGCTGCCTGTTAATCTGCTAGCGCTGCAATTTTTTCCTTCTCGACGTTCAGTTCTACATCTTCCTTCGCCATAGATTACGCACAAATCAAACCTTTATTAAGACGAAAGAAAATTCACACAAAGAAGTAGTGACATTACGTGATTGCGGTATGCTCTTGTGCCTCCGGTATATGTAGAATAAAAAAACACACATGTAGATAAGTGTGAAAAACTTAAGGTAAACAAAACCTTCGTCTTCTCTAAAATTGATCGAATGAAAAAAATGATTTAATGATTTTTAATAGGGTTTACTTTTGGTTGTCGCATAACCAAGAAACTGAATGAAAATGAGCATTAAAAAGGTTTTCCTTCATTTTGGTTTCCAAGCCAGCAAACTGCAAGCCTTGAGAACCTGTGCTCATGGTGTGTAATGTTGAAAGAAAATGTCAGAAGATGTCTTCTGCATGGTGTAATGCGATGCCCTCTTATTATTGTATTGACACTCAAATCCTGCCAAATGTTTGCGATTACAAAGACTTAGGTGTTGTTTTTGTTTCAAAACTCAACTTTGATAGTCATATAGAAATTTCAGTTAGTAAAGTTAGATCCCTTTTAGGGTTTATAAAAAGATGATATAAAGAATTCAACGACCCATACATTACCAAGTGCTTGGGTACATCTTTAGTTAGAGCAATACTTGAATATTCGTCGGTAGTTTGGCTTCCGAGTTTCAAATACCATGTTGATCTCTTCAAGTCTGTTGAACGGGACTTCTTTATGTTCGTTTTGCGAGTTTTGGGATGGGATGCAACGTATAACAATAGCTTGAAGTTCATTGATTTGCCTAACACTAAAAAAAGGGCGTGAAATGTTGGGGGCAATCTTGCTCTTTAGGCTAATAAGGAGAGCTTTTTATTCGCCATTTATTGACATTCACTTCCTCGATAGGGTCTCAAGATATGTTATGCTCTTGCAGCTACCACAATGAGTTCCCCAATCCTTTTCGGATAATGGGTAAAAAATTTAACGATCCTTACCACTTTCTTGATCTGTCCGTTTTACTATTAAACTAAGTGTTCGACATTTTTGAGTCTAGTACAAGTACAAGTAAATTGAACCAAAATACTCCTTTGTAAGCGCACATTCATTCATCAATATATGTCCCAGTATCTGAATTTAGTTTATGTTCATATTTACGTTTACTTATTTTTTCTTCTTTATACTACATTTTAAGTTATTTTGTAGCGAAATTTAATTAAACAAATAAATCAATAAATAAATAAAACATACCGTCTGTCTTACTGTCAATCAATTACACATTATTGAAGTGAAGCAATTCTCGTATTACAATTTGTAACACTTGCTGCACTAAAGTAATTATAAAGAATTTCTTATGAAAAATTTTGTCAGATGCTTATGGACAAACATTAGAAAAGCATTTAAAGGCGATTACGAAAAATTCATTTTGCATCATTACCTTATTAAGTTCCTAAGACGATGTAAAATTGATTATGAGGATATGTTTACGCCCACGCAAAGAAACTACAGATCTTTAAAATGTACAGTGACGTAAAAATCTATTTCACTGAAGGAAGAGAAGAGAAGCAAACGATTTTCTTAACATTTCAGCTGCACATCTAATAATAACTAAATTAAATTGTTCTTCTTCTTCTTAAAGTCCTGGGATGGGAAAATTTGTATTGAAATTTCACAATCGTACGATGTGAACAAATAATAAATAAAAACACAAAACAATTTCAAGCAAATTTTTGCCCTAAAGATTTTAAATAATAATAAGAAAAAAAAAAAAAAAAAAAAAAAAAAAAAAAGTCTAACTATATGCTCGTGGTGGTTGAGAGGTTAAAATTTTGTCCTTTAAAGCAAAGTTAGCAATCACATACACTTATTGTGTATGTGTGTACTTATGATCAACCTTGTCAACTTTCCTGTCAAGGACTTCCAGCATATAAGCAAAACATTGCTTAACAAAGATGGGAAACAAGAAAAAAATACCAAAGAAAAATAATTCCAACTTATAAGAAATGGTTTGAATTTAAAACAAAAAAGTGTACACAAGTGTAAAAATATTCTTTAAAGCTTTAAAAGCTAGAAGAGGAGAAAGAATAATAATAAAGAAAAAAAAACAAAAGCTGTTTTATGTCATGAAAACATAATTACGGGAAGCAATGGATTCGCAATTCGTATTGCTAAAGAATTCTGCTTTAGAGGAAAATCAAATGTTTTGAGCCATCGCGGGCGGCTATCATCAATTCGCACACATGTAAAGCTATTTATGGTTAATGTGTGATAAAAAAAAAAAAAAAAATCCTTCTCATCAAAGGGGACACCCGGGCTTGAACCGGGGACCTCTCGATCTGCAGTCGAATGCTCTACCACTGAGCTATGTCCCCCATGACTCAACTGGATAAAATGTAATATAAAAGAATATCTTTACAAAAGTTATACAGAATTATGCTTACAATGAAAGCAACATAAGATAGCCTTTCGCTAATCCTTAAAAATGACGAGTTATAGTCGAATATACCCGAAATTTGAACAAATTTGTATTGTTGCGCTTTTTTTTTTTTTTTTTGCAATCTGGGCGAACCTTCAATTTACATAAATAAATTTTATGAAATCTGCAAAATCGGCATAGTTGAAAATATAGTCGGAGCGAATATAATCAAGCAAATAGAGCATAGAAATAGTTTTCGGATATGTCGAAAATTTAGCAGTGACAGAAGAAACGTATGAAGACGATTTGATGAAAGGCGTATTGGAAGCATACAAATGAAGAGGAAAAAGCGCAAATACTTTAAAAAAACGACAAATGGCCAACGAGTTGCAGTTATGTAACACATATGTAACTAAGCGTTGTTGATTTAATTTTTTGCAATTTTTTCTTTTCAACTGAAAATTGAAGCAATGCCATGCTATGGGCATCTCTGCGTAATATTAGCGGAAATAGTACGTTTATTTTCCCTGTCTCCCAGAGAAGATAAGCATTAAAAAAGTAAAGGACAGAAAAAAATAAAAAATACAATCAACGATAATCGCGGTAGTGATTATATATATATTTATTTGAAATTAGAAGGAACTGAACGTATTGAGAATTTGAGAGTAAGTGGTAAGCTGTCTTAATGCGTTGCCTTTGTCTTTAGCTTAGATGAGTTTATTCAATGAGAGTTTATTTCCACCGCCGGAGGACGGTCATGTTATTAGATTTGCAAGACCTAAAAGGATCCTTTTGATCACGAGTTAAATTAATCCTTTCTTAACAATTCGGCGCAATAAAAGTGTCACATAAGAGAATTGAGAGGTGTAAAAATTCCATTAATAATCATGACTGCCTTTTTGACTGCCAAGTAATCTGGAAAGATTAGAAAAAAGCAGCAGAGGTGCGAAGCAAAACATATTGGGTTTTGGAATTTTAATAGGCTTGCCGTGAGGAGCAAAACAAGATCGAAGATATTGTTATTATTAATTTAATTAGAGAAATAAATTGTAGGACTAAGCTAGCGCCTAAGGCTATTTGACTTTACTGAAAACTCTACCGCAGTTGATTTGATTGACTGATTGAGATTTGAACCCAGGATCGTTGAGTTGTTAGTGGAGATCATTTTCCTATTTGGCCACTTAGTCGGGTCGAAGATAATAGTGGGTACAGCAGAATGAAAGTATCTATCAGAAATATTGATACGTTTGATATTCGGTATAAGCGAAAATGTATTGTGCGATCTGAATTTATTTTATAATACAAATAAAATATATATATATATAAATAAACAGAAAGACGATATTTCCGTCAAGCAAATATGTAGTATACGAAGAAAGAGAAAGGAGTCCTGCAGTTTACAGACCAAGACACAAAAAAAAAGAAATGTCCATAAATTAAAGACAAATTCGATTCGATTGGACTCGATTGGAGCGCTCAACTTAGAGCATATATTAGGTTTCTTGTTCGCTTCGCTTCCATTTCATTTTCATGTAACAATTTTTTTATCCAGTTGAAAGCTTCTTCTAAATTTTATGAAAAGCGTTTGCATTAATCGGCAAGAAAGTGTGAAAATTATGCAACATAGGAAAGAAAACGCTTAAGACATTAATTGATATGCGAACTATCCGGAAATAACATGAAAAGATTAAAATTTTTGTAGAAACATATGTATGTATGTATGTGTGAAATTAAAATATAATTTATGAAAAACGAATTTCTTGGAGTAGTGAAAAATGATGGTTACCCGGTGTGTTTAAGAGACGTGTCGTGTGACTATTACGAGTGTTTGCAAATGAGTGCAAAATTCCACGCCAATCACCAAGAAAACCGAATGATGCAACTGGGAGGTAAAGCCAACAATCAACGCAAGCGTAAGCCTTAGCGGGAATAAAATTATTATACGGAATAGTAGGCAGTCACATAAACAACATTTTTTCCAATTAAATTTTATACTTTAATCAATAAAAACTCGAAATTGATGTTTTTAAAAAAGCACTTTCATCTTAATTGTAAAGAAAAGCAAAGGTTTCCGTCTACTTGTATATGAAATTAAGAACAAACTCATACAAATAAATAACACACTCATGAAAGTTAATTTGCTTGGAACATATTTCTGCTATGCGATGACAAGTAAGTGTTAGACAGAGGATTTCCCTAAAAGGGGATTTCCACATAGGGTTCCAAGCGATGAATCAATCTCATGAAACAACTAACTGAAGTAGCTAGACAGGTAGCGTAATAAGCACTTTCCTCTTTGACGAATTTTTTTATGGGTCATAGGATCATTTCATTCAACAAATGTCTAAGAAATATCCCGTGACTCAGCTGACAAAAAAAAAAATAAATAAATAAATAAAATCAAGTCTATGTTCGTTACAAAGAGTTGAACGGTAATAGTGTGGAAGGTGTAAAATAGAAAAAACCCATTTCTTAGTCATTGAAATTTTAAGCTGCACAAACTTTTAAATATATTTGAACACAAGCGACTCAACGTATCGTTCTCGTAGTGCTATAATTTAAATACATATTTTCATCTTTTTCTAAATAAAACCAGTTAATAATTTATACAAAATTTTAAAAACCCTTTAATACTGATCTGTAGTAACAATAACTTCCTACACCGATACCGATGCTATACCACTGCAGCTTCATAAGGTACTTATTATGTGATAAAATTAACTAACGGTAGATATAGAGAAGATTGGATTTCAACCAAATATAACTTTTCTTTCTCTTCCTCTTCAATTTGACGCATTCAAATGCTCCTCTGAAATGTCTATAATGTTGAGACTTTTCTCGGACGAGTTAATTTCGATATTGTTATGTGTTCGTGGCAAAGTTATACTTGTGTAAGAGAAATAAGTAGAAAAGAGGGCAATAATCTTAAATAGTCGCTACTCACAATATTCGCAGCTGACGGGCTGTCATGTGTTAGGATATCTTATAAAACCTTTAGCAGATTACATTAACTGAATGTAACACTCATGCTTGTAACAAGCAAACAAAATATATAATGTATGTATGTATGTATGTATGTATGTATAGAACGTTTCTTATATGCATAAGATTTGATAAAAAATATATTAAAAAGTTTTGTAACTCTTTGGGTATTATTCACATTTGTGATGATATAAAAATAAAACATACGAAATATAATAAATACAGCGAAGCTGGTCTGAAGCGAGAGTAATCTTCTTGAACACATAATGACTTATCACATACTCAATATTATAATGTAATATATCCAAATGTCTTTTCGGAAACGTATACGACTTGTCATTAAGATTGGCGCTTACACAATTTTTGGCTTGAATTGCGTAGGTGTGTAGAATTTTTGCGACACAACAGCAAACAACAGTCCCTAAAATGACAATCATAGCCGTAATATTGTTTTTACTCCTTTCACTTCCCTACATTATTGTTGTTACGAGGACATTATGAAGAGTACACATCGATACATATTATGCGACAACGTGTGCTGTTAAAAATTTGTACAGCTGCGTTTACTTTACTTACGTGTTTGCAATTAAATGCTCGCATCCAAAAGAAGAGAGCTCGCGTAGCCAGTTGGACACTTCCGAAAAACTTCGTGTCCATACGGTCTTCTGCATTAAGCTGTAGTTGTAAACCCTACTCTAGACGGATATTGGGTCGATTAGCATGATTTCGGATTGTCTGCGAATAAACGAAGATTTGATATTGCGCTTCCGAATAACAAGGGCTTGAAATCACAGAAGCACAGTTTACTAGTGTTTGCTTGAAGAAGTTTGCCTCTTAGTCTTTTAAAGTCTTTGATCGACATGTTGGAGACAAAATTGCCTAAGGTTTGGTTTTTTTCGCAACGCTAAGCGTGCGCCCAATCAGCATTAGGCCTTCCCCGATTGATTTCTGTTCACGCAAATGTCATCACAACTGTATTGGCCATGGCGCATGGAAAATTTCCTTTACCTAGTTTCAGATTTGAAAAGAAATTTGAGCACAAGTATGCCCTAAAATTGTTGACCTGTGCATCATGTAAACTTCCGTAGGTACGTTAGCACATAACCGTCAAGTTGGTGACGTAAGTTTATTCGCTCTTTGCCACTGCGTGGGTGATGCGCATTGTCCTTGTACATGTTGTTGTTCTTATTGTCCTATTCGCCTGATCTAGGTCCGTGCTGGTCCATTTCTCTACTTCAAGAGAGTAGGCGTATACTAGTATAGCCCAAGTATTGATAGCTTTACATTTGTATTTTGAGCTGAGCTTGGTTTTAAGTATCGCAGATAATCTTTTTCCCAAAGGCGGACCCAACATTTAACTTTCTACCAGTATAGCTTTCAATTCAAGAACCACCAGATATTTGTAGCGTTATTCATTGCTCAGACAATGCATCATATCATCATTGTGGAAGGAAAGTGAGACTTCATGTCCGCAGATTTTTCCAGACCTGATGTTTACCTGCTGTTACTGCCCTTCTCCCATCCAAATTCCTTTGCAATTGCTTCACTGAATTGATGGGTCATTCTCTCTATCTCTCTTTCTCTTTCTCTCTCCTTATCTTAGCGAAATATAGCTTTATATCGTCCATGTATATTAGGTGGTTGATGAAAATGTCGGTCTGCCTACTTTCTAGTCGGTATCCCACCTCATACTTCATTTTATTTATATTATTATTAATTTAACAGAGGAACAAATTGTAAGATTAAAGTCTTAAAGTACTAGCATCTAAGGTTATCGACTTTATTGAAAATTCTACCGCACATGGAATCGGAACTTAGGCTCATTATAAAATAAATACAATAAATAAATACAAATGTAAACATAAATGTGAATAAAAGTTCTCGAAAGAACTCTCAAATTAGACCCATGTGCACAAAAAGTAAAAGATCTCATAATAAGCCATATCTATATCTTTATAGATCTATAACATGCCATAAAGTTGGTCTCTGCTAGTGTTTCGAAATGATCGGCAATTACTACAGTTTCACTTCTGCATCCACCTGCGCTATCCTAACGCGTAACAATACTGCGCCTATAATGAATCCACACTACTTGCTGTAGCGGATATTTTCATAGGCCTCGTTAGGCGTTTTACAACGACAGTGTTAAACTAAATAAAACATTTTCGCTTTATTTTGACATAAATAATTTATTTAACCTTTAAACCATAATTAGCTGACTTTGTCACACACATACATCGCACACGCGAACGCACACGCATATATCCTTCTTTGTACACGTCCTTATTATAGGAAAAACTAAAAACAATCTTTACGAAGACATCGCTTTAATCCCTTACCCATTAATAATTTAACATGAAATTAAATTACATATAAAATGCTTTCCAAACGAATTCTTTTTCCTTGTTAAGCTTATAACACTCGCATGTCTTATTTTCCTAAATAATACGAAATAAGACTTCAACAACAAAATGACTTAAAGTTTTAGAAAAAAATACATAAAAGCTTTATGTAAACAATTTGATCGGGTTGGTTTGTCTCAGTGAATCAAATCAAAAACAGCAAATAAGGAAATTTTATGCAACTCTGGCCGGACCTTTTATACCCACCATCTTTGCATTGCAAAGAAACAGGATATTTAGTGTTGCAGTTTATGAGCGACGAGCAAGATACCCATATTTTTATACCCATCATCGAAGGATGGGCGGTATATTCAGTTTGTCAAAACGTTTGCAACGCCCAGAAGGAAGCATCCGAGGCTCCACAAAGTCTATATATATTCTTGATCAGCATCAAATCCTAAATCGCCTTGAGCATGTCCGTCTGTCCGTCTGTGTAATGTCTGTTGTAAACATTCTCTATCGGCTTGAAATTTGTTGGAAAGAGTGGAAGTTCTTGCGCGCAGGCTGGTATTGAAAATGAGCCAAACCGGTCATCACCACATAAACCGAGAATACTTTTGTTTTGCAAGAGGAATGAATGCTTTTTTGCCTTTTACTCATAAACTTTAGCAAATAAATGAATAAAAATTTGAACGCATATTCTACGAGCGATAGCACCTATGCAACAACATGGGAAAAATTGACCACGCCTACCAAATATTATAGTGTTCAAAATACAATTTTTTTTCAATATTTTTATAATGCACAGAAACAAGCTTCAAAAACCTCATAAAGTATACAAATGCTGGGCCAGTTACAACTCTTGAATGCACCTAACATTTGTCCGTCTGTTTGTCTGTGTGCGTAACTTTGCAGTATTTGCGGTAAACATTTTTCCGTTAGCGAAAACGAAGATATCGCCTACAAATTTGCAAAAGAATTTGGAATTGACCTAAATTTTTCAAAGGACACGCCTGGAACGCCCGCATGTCTCTACAACAAAAACATCCACCTTAAAAATGGAAGAAATCAACTGCGTCCACTTCATATTATAGACCACGAGAACTTTTTGTCTTTTTTTGGGGTAAACGGTGATAGATAAAAAAGATTCGATCCCTACCGAATTTAATGCTCTTACTTGTTGCTTTTTGAAAATAAAGACATTCTTATTGTACGTTCTAAGATATTTTATGGGCGTAATGCTTGACCGATTTGAACCATTTTAATAGCAAATGGCGTGCAAGAACTTCCAATATTCATGGCAACCGATATCTTCATTTCTGCGAGAAAAGTAATGTTTACCACAAGCATTGCACAGACAGACAGATAGACAGAGAGGCATGGAGGCCTGAATCGAATATACGGGGTCTTCCAAGCTTGTGCGTGTTGCAAACGTTCTGACAAAGTGAATATACCCTCATCCTTGGATGGTGGGTACTCAAAGAAATGCGACACCTTCTTCTTCTTTTGTGTTCAATAAAATTTGCGTTTTTCAATTAGATCACGATGGTTGGGCATTAATTAAGCAAATTATGAAGAGAATTATTAAAAGTCCTAAACAAATGCTTATATAATAATTGATACTTAAGCTTATATAATAGCTTATACTTAACAAGTAACGAAAAGTTAAAAATTCTTGAATTTTTGTCTGCACATTGAAAGCATTCTACCTTTAGCGAATAACATCTGGTTTTTGTTTACTATTGACCTGTTTGCCTTTATTTATATAAAACAAAAACGTTTCATCATTTGCAGGTTCAGAAAATGATTCTCGATCGACCTATGAATAGCGAAGCTAGTGATGCGTTAAGTATAAATTTTAATATTTTTGTTGAGGGTCTAATTAAAAATTACTTTCAGGTTGACATTATTATGACAGTGTAATTATGCACTTAAAAACGACAAAAAAAACCTCAAACAAAAAAAAAAAACAATAACAACAAAAAAAGCAGGAAAAAATGAATTGATTATTTTCATAATCTGACTTTTAAAGCCTTTATATTGTTGATATTATTACGCGTTTTATTATGCATATGAAAATGGAAAAATGCAAAGTAATATAGAGGCAAACATCTGTTATACTTTAGCTTATCCCACCTTCGGCACGATGATGTGCTTGCTTTCACAAATAAATATGTGCTCGATATGAGGGGCCTTGCAATCATTTCGAGCAAATGTATGCTTGTATGCTTGCCAGGAACTCTATGTGAAACTATGTAAGCTTCGCTTGTTGCAAAGGGTTGGACAAGTCTGTGCATGAGCGTTAACAACGGAGCCCTCAATTTGTGCGAAATTCTTTTATACCTCGATCCCAATACATTTTCTTGTGCTATTGCAAGCGCGATTATGTATGTGACAATGTTTTGCCGCTGTGATAATTCCGCTGTTCATTTCGATTTTCTTCTTGCAAGTAAGTTATAAAATACTTTTTCTTACTCATATATGCGATAACTCGTTGAAGCAGGGAAAGAAATATAATGTATTTTTGTATTGTGCAATACAATGTCATCAACATGAATATCGTAATATATTTAAAAATAAATATATTCCAACAGGTGTTGCAGATGAAATCAAATCAAATGAAATAAACAATTTCCCCTGCATTCTGTTTGCAATGCAATGCGCATTTTATAAGAAAGTAAATATTGAGAAAAGAAAAAACACTCACGAGTGTATTATATGATTAAATATGAAGCGGGTCTGTGAACTATGCTAGCAATTGCTTTGTGCTTATGAAGGAGCAGAACAAGTGGTTGCAAATATTTAGTTACAAAATAAAGAACAATAATAATAAAATTTAGTGTTACGAGAAATATTTTGATTTAAATAATACAAAAACTACATGAGAATTTAGATAACATTATGTACGATATGATGCACTAATCCAATATAACATAACATAAATATTTAGAATAAAATAAATGAATAGGAAATAAAGGCGATAACGGCATGTTGTTTGTTTTTGTATTTCGCTGAATTTGATTTAAAATAAAAAAAGGAAATGAAAATTATTTTCATCCTTGACCGAGTCCCTTTACATCTATCATTAGCTGGTATCAACATGTCAGAAAGCTTAAATAATGGGGCCTTGACTTTACTTTACATCTCATTCGTCACATCTAACATCCCCCGCTAGAGAAAGCAATGGTAACTTTGCCTTAAGAAATACGGCGACAGGATTGAGTCAACTCCGCTTGGCAAGGTCAGCCACGCCGTCCCTTAGACAACAAGTTAACAAGTACTTTTGTCTCTTAAAAACTTCGAAAGCGGACGTCGTACGTTTCCTCCCACGTGTCGCGGACTTGTAAGGGGCTTCAAACGGAGAGTAACGTAAAAGATGGACATGTCTGGGACGTCAGATGGAGACAGCTATCGACATGTCCAGTCTTTGATGCTGGCTTTGATGAACATTTAAATCTTAAGTCTTTCAATGGGTCAAGCACTTAAATGCAATGCAACTTACCACACAGTAAGCAAGCAAGCTTTCCCGTAATGGGTACATCACGAAATTCACGCAATGTTCTATTCCCGCTGCCAGATCGAGACGCAAAATCAGTTTTTTTGATTTCTGACGCCCCTGGTGCCAAAGGCAAACGAGAAGCTTCTGATCGAATTCAATATTAGGTCTGATATAACTTGCATAATAGATCAGATAGGACCTTGAGACTGTAAACCAGCACACGAAGATGCTGAAGGGGAACCAGTCTACATAGCGCGCATGGACATTTAAAAATTTCATTGGGCATAGCCAGCTGCGTGCCTATCTCTTCTGTTTTAAAGTGAGAAACTGCAACTGTTGAGAAGAATCTGCAATAATATCGCACAATAATTGGAGACCGAGTCTCCACTACAACGCTTATTGTACCAGAAAAAATTGACGAGCCTCTAGTTAGACTTTGGAAAACCCTGTGCCGTTCACCTTCTAGTTACGCTCGAGAAGAGACAAGGATCGAGCGGAAGCGTTCAATACTTGTCTCCCACGAGATGAAAAGCTAATTGGCATTCAAACTGTTACTCCAAAGAAAATGCCATAGCCTCTCTGCTTCTTTACTATCAAACCCTTAAGTTTGCATTGAAATGTTATGTTAAACGTTATGTTAACACGCTCAGCTGCTAAGTCCAGATACATAGATGTGCACACTCGCAGCCTGATACGCTGACAGCTCAACAATTCATTATACCTAACAATAGAAGTAACTGTTCCATATCACGCAGACGTTCCATCAGATGGACAAGCAACAAGTAAGCTATCATATAATAGCCGAACAGTATGTCTAACCAGGCTCGGATCACAGCGTGGGACACGACAATCCTGTCCTCTTACGTTCACGAGCTTCCCCTCTTCTTTTTCGTGATGAGCGAGAAAAACCATTCTCCCAATCCTACTAATTCCTCGTTACCTGGCTACAGTCAGTGGCATCATTAGGATTTTTTCCAGCGCAACCTTCCCGCTAAAACCACGCTAGCATTCGACAACGATTCCTAAAGCTCACTAAGCCGTTTAGTTGCAGTCATAAATGGGCCTTCCAGCAAAAAAGGCAGGTTATCTGCACAAGCGGAAAACTGTCATACATCGTCCATCTGCCTTAACAAGGACCTATTACCATATGCTAAATAAATGGAGCATAAATAGAACTGTCGAAGTAAGCTTTGGTTTGGAAGTAAAGTTTGGTTTAGGTGATGATGGTTAGAACCAAGCTGATTAAAAGATATACGCGCTCCTGTATTTCGTTCAGATATCAGTTATAATCAATCTTTTTTAACGCTATTAAGTTTAGTCAATGTCTCCTGTGAGGGTGATCCCTAAAAGCATCCGTCCACGTATTTTACGCATATAAAAACAAAAAAAAAAAGCCAACGAGCAATAGATGTCAAATTAAATGGCATGTGTGTCACAGAGACGATACAGCCTAGAAGATAAGAAGCACGCCGATTATCAATTCGAGATGAAGTAAACTGTAGTTTAATTACGATTGGTGTGTGGCCACATCTGCAATAGAGGATTAACTCTTAATCATCATACACGTATGGGCGGGGACCTTACTTCCTCTTCGCTACTACTTCTTCCCTAACCAACGATGTCTTTATCACTTACAGAGAACAATCCCTGGGTGACTGGTCATAAAAAAGAGAACGAAAAACAATTGCGAACAGAATGCACGCGTCACCCGGAATTATTCATAGATGCAATTTATCTCCTTATAAAAGATTTTATGCTTACTATATGCACACTCTGTTCAATCGGAAAATCTGACACTAAATCGGTTTTTCGCTTGTATTGTTATACGCAAGCGATTGGCTTAACTGTTTTGACAAAAATCTTCTTTACATTTGATTTAATTTAGAAATAATTTTAAGTGTATTCAGAAAATATATACACCGTCCCAAAATTTACACAAGATTTGAACTTTGCCGCCATTTATGCGGGAAAGTGCTC
>KK502606.1:463351-473447 GCA_000688735.1 Glossina austeni
TAGATATATATGTATATATATATATATATATATGTGTATATATATGTAGATATATATGTATATATATATATATATATATGTGTATATATATGTAGATATATATGTATATATATATATATATATGTATATATATTTGTAGATATATGTGTATATGTATATATATATGTAAATACAAGCATACATATACATATAGAGTATCATTATTTTGTTGGCTTAAATTTAAATTTTTGACTTTAGTTCGGCGAAAAACAAAAAGAAAAACTCTTGCAGAAAAGTGTTATTGATCCATTATCGAAATGTCAATAAATAAATGTCTTTGGGCGGGTGGGGCTGAGAAAGCATTACAGTTAAGTGAAGACATAGTTTTTCTTCTTTTTTTCTATTTTTTTTCTTTTTTTTTTTTACTAAAATCTTTTAGTTGTTTGTCAAAGTTTTTCCTTTTTTTCTGCGACATGAAACTTTTTGCAAACAAATTAAGCAAAGTTATGCTTTTCCCCGCTTTTAAGAACCATCTAAGTAAAACATGCAGTAAAGTTATTTATCACAAGTTTGTTAAGATTGCAAGAAAAAAAAAATGCAAAAAGAGAGGAACACAAAGGCAAACAAAGAATTGAAGTGATTGACAAGGTTGTGATCGAGAAACACTCTTACTACTCGAAACTATTAAAACTTTTATGAAACTGTTAAATAAAGAATTCCTTTGAGGAGTCCATTTAAATTTAAACTTACACCCGCACAATCATATTTATATGGCGCCATTTAATGTTCGCAACGTTATAATCAGATGATTTAGTTAAAATGCCAATTATGTTGTTGCGATGCTATTATGCTGATAGCAATTGCTGATGCCGTTTTAGGTTAGCAACATAAAGTACTTCTTAACGACGAAGACCACCCACTGCTAATCGCTACTATATCTCATTATAAATTATGATAACTCCCTCACATAAGTATTCCGATGTCTGCACATATTACGCGCTTGTGTTATCATCGTATTATTATATAATTGCTACACTAACAAACCCACGAACATTAACCAATATAAATGCAATGTCGTGCAATTAAATTGATAAATGTATTGTGTGTGCATGTATGTATGTATGTATGTATGTATGTATGCATGTGTGTGTATATATACATTTTCGGATATAATCGAAAAATTTCTTTGCAATTTATAGTTGGCCGGCAATACTCTGTTGTGTTTTAAAGTAAATCAGCAATTTTTGTTTGCGTATGCGGTTGAATGGTTGAATGAATGCTTCTATGACTGTATGTGGGCGGCCAAAATGTATTCTGTTTTCCTCTCTCTCTTCTTTCTCCTTCTCTTTCTACAGAGTTTATTGCAGAATCATATGCCAATGTCTTCTTTATCATCACAATTCCATGAATGAGATATTTTACTATTTTCATTCGTTGCTTTTTCCTAAAATTCAAATTTTCGATTATGTAAATAAATACATTCTCAAAAATTTTATTGGTCAGAGGTCTATAGCCTTTCGTAACACATGCAAATACCATGCTTCTCGAAACGATGTTGATTTTGGGCAATGGTAAATCTTAAAGGGTGAACGAAATTTTACGAAAGCTTTAGAAAGGAAAAGAACTCAAAAGTTAAAGTTAAGCCGAATAATAGAAACCCATCATCAATTACGAGATAGGAGTGTAATGAAAGAAAATAAGGCAAAGGAAATGAATAAAAGAGAGGACAAGAAAAAGAAGAAAAGAATTGAAGAAAAAAAAAAAAAGAAACGTTCAGATAAAAAAAAGAGAGAGATAGGGAAAATAATAAAAGAAAAGAATACAAGAAGAAAGAAAATACAAGAAAGGAAAGAAGGAAAAAAAGAAAAGATAAGAAAAGAAAAGAAAAGAAAGGAAAGAAGAAAAAAAGAAAAGATAAGAAAAGAAAAGAAAAGAAAAGAAAAGAAAAGAAAAGAAAAGAAAGGAAAGAAGGGAAAAAGAAAAGATAAGAAAAGAAAAGAAAAGAAAAGAAAAGAAAAGAAAAGAAAAGAAAAGAAAAGAAAAGAAAAGAAACGAAAAGAAAAGAAAAGAAAGGAAAGAAGAAAAACAAAAAAAGATAAGATAAGATAAGAAAAGAAAAGAAAAGAAAAGAAAAGAAAAGAAAAGAAAAGAAAGGAAAGAAAAGAGAAGAAGGAAAAAACAAAAGATAAGAAAAGAAGAAAAGAAAAAAGGAAAGGAAAGGAAAGGAAAGGAAAGGAAAGGAAAGGAAAGGAAAGGAAAGGAAAGGAAAGGAAAGGAAAGGAAAGGAAAGGAAAGGAAAGGAAAAAAGAAAATATGATAAGACGTGATGAGAAAGGAAAAGCTAAGAAATGAAAAAGAAACAAGAAGGAAAAAAGAAAGTAAAAGCAAAAAAGAAAAGACGATAAGCCAAGATGACAAAGGAAAAGCTAAGAAATGAAACAGAAATAAGAAGGAAAAAGGAAAGGAAAAGAAAAAAGGGAAGAGAAAAGAAGAGCATAATGTAAGAAAAAACAAAACAAAGTAAAAGAAAGTCACACAAGAGAAGCGATAATAAAGAAAACAAGTAAGGCAAGATGAGGAGAAGAGCGACGCGTAAAAAAGTGAAACAACGGAATAAAGCAAGATGTCCTAAGACAAGGGAAGCAAAGCGAATTTCTTAATTGTTAGACCTTAGAAAAAAAGAAGCTGAAAAAGAAAATTAAAATATATTTTTATATATAACTGTTAAGTTTCAACACAACTACGTAAAATTTGGCAAATCAAGTAATTTTTTATCGTCCAGTTCGCCTGAATTGATGTTATCCCTGCCCTACTACTCTGTTCTTTCGAAAGTGTTCGTTGAGAAAAGTCGTAAGAAAAGGCGAAATTCTTCATACGGGGAAAAAAGTTTCCGAAAGAAATATTGCAGCAAGTAACCACATCCATAGAGATTAACAAACCATAAAAGTTTGTTTTGTGCGCCCAATAAAAGATGAGCTTGTCAAAAAAATTTCCCACAGCATCTTTCGATATATCTATCCATTGAATATATACTTAACCAAGTCACCAGCTGGCAATTTGGTCACCAACGAGAAAATTAAATTAATACATCGTCACCCACAGAATGTATCAAAATAAAGCGTACCAGTTGCAGAATGTACAGAAGGAAAAATTCGGAATTTTCAATTCTTTTCTCTTTTAAGTTGTCGTTCGAAGTTAATAGCATTTTCTCATGCTGATCCTACGAAAACACGTATAACATTTCGAGAAAATCCGCCTGAGTGGCCGAAGGCAAAGAATCTCGACTAGTAGTAGTGAAGCGACGTCTCCGACGTAACGATTGTGACAAAAAGAGCATCATGTCTCCCAAAGGCTGTAGTCTTTTATACACTTGTAAATATTTTAAGAAAAAGAAGAAGAAGCATAGCAATCAAAGTTCAACGATAATAATAAGAAAAAAAAACCCAAGATACAGAAAATGTAACTGTATCTGGCTGTATAGTAGTAGTAACCAATACAAATCTCCAAGATATACTCACACATTCACATGCATGACAAGAATTGCTCGTTAGCCTGCTCTGGTCTGTAGCCAACAGCATTTCTACCACGCTTAACTAATATATATATGAAGCAAACGTCGTACGATATAAGTAAATAGTTTTACTACTTTTGACTCATCTATGACTGCGGAGGTTTCTATTAACATCACGTGGGTATAATGTATTTATCAATTTGTTTGCAACAATTGATTGATAATTACAAGCAGGCGGCGCATCTTCTCAACGATAAATGAATGAAATTTTCTTTCCACCTATATACTTATTCATATATGTCATCAGTATATACTTGAGATATAAATGAGATTTGTATGTGAGGGAATAGAAACGATTCGATACTCGGAGACAGATATCCAAAATTCGGCATACACTAAACGTATATTATTTTCAATTGAAATTTTTGTTTTAAGAAAACAATGTTTTTTACATTTCTCCGACTCTCTCGCTTGCTCGCTATTGCGTATGTGTACGTTTATGTGAGCATGAATAACAATGGGACATGACTTAAGGAAAACATTTAACTTATAAACATGAGAACATGGCAACAAACGCAAATAAAAGTGAATAAGAAATAAAAATGTTAGTTGCACATAAAGCAAGAGCAAGCAAGCAACCCACGCATACGTCATAGTATAGTTGATGGTATTTTGTTTCCTTAAAGTAGAACGAAAAATATCGAGGTGTACATAGAGAGCACAACAATTGCCATACAGTGGAGGCGTTTATGGCGGCAATAGTTCTGCATTAGTTTCATTCAATGTCTTTTATAAATGGCTGCACACACAAATGTGCTTATCTTCGCATTTGTATTGGTGTACAATTAATACGCGCTTTACTTTATAACGAAACGAGTCAGCTAAACTGAATTTATCTCTGGGCCATCGTGTTCGAGTTGGGAAGTGAAGGGTGAAATTGAAACACGAAATAAAGGAAGAATTTTGTAAAATAATATTAATAAAAAGATTAACTTTCACACAAACATAGCTAGCAAATTAAGCGGAAACTTGATATTTTATAAAATAATTGTAGAATTAAATTTCATTTGGCCTCAAGCGGTGTAATAGCGATGTGAACTGTTAGATCAATTAAGATAATAATTGTGTCAAATTTCCGATCAATGTCGTCTTCTATCGACTATAAGTTGTATATGAAAATATATACCATTTGTTCCTTAAGTTGTTTGCGTGATTTGACTCAATTAGGATAAAGATTATGCTCTTTTCGCCACTTTACGTGTTTTCCATATTAGCATTTGAGGCTAAAGCATGCCGGACGTATTCCTTCCTCACTTCTTACTAATTACGAACAATATCTATAAATATAACTATGATCGAAACATTTTAAAACGAGTAAGCGAGATAAGCAACGTATGTGTAAATATAGAAAATATTTTCCTGTTAACCCAACATAAAGTTTAGATGCACGCGCAAATATAGATGAAAGCGGAAATTAAATCTTAAGAAAAAAGAGAAAAAAAGTTGAACTTTTCAAGGCATACATAGGGTTCTTTCGTAATTTTTTATTATTTTATTCTTTTATTCGAATATACTTTAAGTACATAATGACCATTATTATCGAAGATCTTTCTCATTTTTTGGACTAGCTATATATATAGCTATTCTAGCTCGTCTGGTTTATCGGTATTTCGCCGTCTTTTTTTTGAAACCAACTCCTAAGACCGTCAAGGGACAATAGCCCAGTTAAACAATGAATGCATTAAAGCTATCCAGGCAAGGTTTTTGCGATTTTTGCGGATTATCAGAAATAGACGTATGGTCTGGCCTTGTCATGATGGAAGACGAAACCCTTTCTATTCTTAATTTTTGGCTGGCTTATCACGATTTGATTGCTGACCGTGGGAATAAGATCAAGCTGGTTGACTATATTTTACAAACTCAGAACGCACGAAACCCTTCTAAATCCAACGTACCCGTAACATAGTCTTGTAGGGCCTTAATTTTAGCTTTGAAATCATTTGTCGAGGTTTGTTTTTGTTTGATCATAACCGACGTCATTCTGGTATTTTACAAATAGGTCGATTTTCGTGCGTTTCAGTTTCGATCCGCTGGCAGAAATTCGATCCGCCAAGTTTTTTATAGAATATTCATACGACACTCCTGCAATCGAGTATTAAGCTTTGTGTGCCCAAGCTTACATAAATACTTTAAGGCTCTTTTGTGGCCGGTATACAATTCCTTAGCAGCATTCTTTCTAGAAGGTTTTTTAAAATTTTATCGACATTTTCAGTGAATGACCGATCAAAGCGAGAATTCGAAATATCGTAGAAAAACTCATGGTAACCTAATCAAAAACATTATATGTAACATTGGTCAAGGTGAACGAAGGAAATGAAACACGCATACTATTGCTCAAGGACTTTCAAGTTGCAAAATAAAAAGAAGGCGACTTAGTGAATTTAAGAGAAACCGATAAATATTATTATTTATTATATATATATAGTGGTCAGGTCGTGCATGCGACGGCTGATCAGCTGATTTTAATTTCTTTTTATTTCTTTCCCCACCTAGTCGCTCGTTTCTTAGCAGGCATCGATAGAAAAGAAAGCATTACATCATGTTTTCACACAGTGTCACTTACCTACATGATTATTAAAATACCATTCAAGCTATAGAGAAGCAATGATCTAAAAATTTGTATTACCTTAGAAGAGGTATAAGTCAATGATGATATCAAGAGTAGTTAAAATGTGACTGTGTGTGTGCGTGGTCAAAAATTCATACTCGAAACATTGTCTTTTGCAGGAGCAAACTCTCTTTCTTCTCTTCTGCCTATCGCTAAATATAACCCAAAAACGTATTTAGGTCGATTCACAAAATCATTATAAAAATGATTATATAGAATGCTTGATGATCGAACCTGAAGCTGTACCTGCTACTAACTATTAAGAAGTGGAGAAATTGTAAATTTTAGATTTTCAGACGGCATAAGACCATCGTCAAATAGTTCAGTTATAAATATTCATAGCACTGACTTAAATTTACTCTTTCCACTGATTAGGAAAAGTAAATTTTATGTTAAATAAACAGTTTCATGCCCACATTTGACGGTCTTAATGCCCATTTGCAACAAGAGTGATAGTAATGTGCAACAAAAGCCGCGAAAAAGAGCAAAGAGAAAAAACAAAAAAATTCTCATATATGCGCACGTATGACATAATATCAAAATGCAATGATGAGTTAGTGTGTGAAACTAAATAATAGTAAAAAAAATAAAATATCATTGCATTAGCATCACGTAGCCACCACCCTTAGCACTATCAAGCCAAAATGTCCTTGATGAGAAAATTATGAATGAGTGGACTTTCTTCTTTTTTTTCTTTTTACCCCTAGTACAGTTGGATACAAAAGTTATCCTTTCACGTACTAACCACTTAAGAATACATATAACGTCATGGCTTCTGATTCAAAAATATTTATACAAAGCTTTTTATTTCGCCATTTATTTGTTACACGAATGAATATCGCATGCGTATAGACAAACGTATCTATGTGTCTACGTATCGGTAATTCAAAATAACAAATTTCACATCAATGACATCATCATCAACATCATCACTGCCGTTGCCAATAGTCTGTATGAACGGAATTTATAGCACGAGCACGTGTTTTTGGGATACCCACACACACATATATATATATATACTACACATTTTTTTGGAGATGCCCCACTTCTCTATTCGCAGTTTATGCCAACATAAATTGTTTAAGATATTTTAACCCAATTGCTTGTAAGTAAATACAAGCAAGTGCGAATATATTTTTTATCACTTAATGTTGCTTCAATGGGCTTCAATTTCATAAGCTTAGAGAAACTCTTTCCTATCATCTCCTATGATATGTATCATCAGAGTTATTTCGTCAACAAGATGGAACATTTAAGTGAGTACTTGGATGAACTATTTTCAAACCGAAAAGTCATGTTTTCTAATTTATTAGTTCTCAAGCTGAGTCATGTCTTTTATTTTCTTCAAAAAATTCTAAGAAATAAATTCAAAGAAGTAGCCAAAAAAAAATATTTCTTTTCTTGATTTGAAGCACATATTACTAGGCCTGTTAAGTAGGGCTTAGAAGCTTTAATAGGCACACGTTCCGTGACATGAATTCTAGAGAATTCCTATCACTTTTTGGCAATTTGTGCCAATATTTCTAATACCAAGTGGATGGACTAACTGAGAACACTCGTAGCTATGGATGCCTAGATGTCTTTTGGGGTTCAACGCCCGCATTTGGTGTGAAGACTTAAACAGACGGGTTCCCTAGAACCAACGGCAATTTGTTTAGTTCAATTGGAGACAACCTAGTAGTAAGACAATCCCCATTGAAGAGGCCCTGAGGTAACTATGGATGTATAGTCTGAAATATGATTTTTCTTTCTCTTTTCAAATCGTAAGACAAAAAAATCCTCAATTATGCCGCCATCTTGGATTGAAAGCATCAGTTGGTGATGCGAGCGTACAAACTATCGCACAACGCAAAAACCATGAGAAGCTTTCGGAAAGTACCGAACTATGTGTGCAAGAAATGGAAATTATCGCTGAGAAATGTTCCCCGTGACCTATTGCGAAGTGCCTTTTTATGCCTGTGAGCGTCAAACTGTCAATTTTTCCACACATATGTCACCTATAAGAAGTCATCATGCAAAGAGACCATCATTTATGTTCTCTCCGAACTGCGGTCTGTAAGTTGACCAAAGAAAACTTGTATAGAGTTAGGACTAAAAACCAAATTTACGACCTGCAGAGATACTTGGCATTGCGTACAGCAAGTTTACCGCATAAAAACCTATAAATAATTTCATATTCATATTTCATTTCCTTTCTACCTATTTGTGTCGATAGGTAAGAGCTCGCTCCTGAGTGTGCAAAGAGTGCAAAAGTCAGTCGGCAAATAAGTGCAAGATGCTGATCTGAAATTAAACATTATTTCAAACAACGGACAAAATATGAAATACTATGTGAAAATTGTTTAAAAATTAATATATTTATTTTTTTTCTCGTTTTTTTGTGTTTTTGTTTTTGTTTTTTTTTTTTGGTGATTTTCTCCTGTTTACTTTTTTCATATATTGTCGTAAACACTTTTTGCTATTTAACAAATTTTCTCTTTGGCACGACTTTTTCTGCTTCCATAATCCAACAACATGTCATAAACATACTATCTTCGGATGTTGGTGACATGCTTATTTACTAGTGCACATACACGTACATGCACGTACATATAGCATTGTACGAACGAACAGAGTCACGGACATGTAGCAATTACATATGAATACACATAGCTCTTGTGTTAAGAAAAGAAGTCTGGAAAAAGTTTTTCTTTTTTTTCGTTTTTTTCGTTTTTTTTCTTAAATTCGTGTCATTTAATTCACCAAAATAATCTTGGAACCTTTTAGCTTATGCCTGTGGTTGTGTAGTTGTGGTTTTATTTTTTGCAGTAGCTTTACTGTACTGAGTGGCATGACAAAGTATGAGTGAGTAAACAAAAATGTGTCAACAATTTAAAGAATAGACGATATTTACTCAAATAATTTAAGGTTAATGGGTAGAGAAATAATAAATTTGGAATTGAAAAGCGCTCGCAAGCCGAACATTAACCCAGTTTTCTTTTCATAATTTTATCCTTAAGATTATAATAACGAGAATAAATGAGAATTTTTTTTTTTTTTTATCTCATTTTAATGAACAGTTCAAAACTATAATTTTTGATACCCTACATCACTTTTGGTAGAAGGGAATATTAAGTTTGTACCCGATATTGGCTTTGTAATGGACGCAAGTTTATTAAACCGAGTGATTAGGAATCATTTTCTAAATCGTGTTCAAGCCGCAGATAGCAATTTTTGAGATACTTCGATGAAATTTTGTAGGACTCGAGATAGATCCACCTTTAGTCACTTTCTGAATCGATCTACGCTTGTCTGTCCCTCTGTCCGTATTCTTTTCTTTTGTTCAAACTATAGGTCGCACTACTTGTTTTGGCTCAAGCATTAGCGTCATTGAAAGTGTTTCGGATCAGACCACTGTTTCAACCACTTCACATATAACGCCCTATTTTAAACATTTTTTTGGAATATGCATAACTTTAGGGTAATGTACGGCATTTAATAGCAGGACGTGTCCCACTGTAGTATTTTTGCTTGTCTAGTAAGCAGAGAGAATATTAGATACCTTTCTGAGGAGATAGAATGTTGTTTGTTTTGGTTTTTCTTGTCACTTTTATTTTAACAGCACCCTCTGGACTTTATGGCGATGAATTTTACATGTGCTCGACACAATAGATCGACAGAAGACCCCAAAAGTCGTTTTAGGTATGTCCTAGTATTCTTGCTAGCTCTTTGCCATGAATGAAGGGGTGAATTATTGATTGAATGAATGAATGCATGAATGAATGAATGAATGCATGAATGAATGAATGCATGAATGAATGAATGCATGAATGAATGAATGGCTGCATGAAGGAATGCATGCATGAATGAATGGCTGCATGAAGGAATGCATGCATGAATGAATGGCTGCATGAAGGAATGCATGAATGAATGAATGAACGAATGCATGAAGGAATGCA
>KK502606.1:508828-521053 GCA_000688735.1 Glossina austeni
TTTTTAAAAAAAAAAAAAAAAAAAAAATTTTTAAAAAAAAAAAAAAAAAAAAAATAATTGAAAAGTTAAAAATAAACATTAAAAGTGTTTAATTAAAAATTGCCTACATGAGCCTGCCCGTATGCATCGAAGAAGAAGAATCGAATGCTACAAAACATTTTTAGTTTTATCTGCTTTTTCTGCAAAACGGAAACGGAAGCTTTTGTTGGTGAAACCTGCCACTAGCATTGGTTTATATTTGCCTACCAATAAGTGCAAGAGGTTTCGGGCTTTTCTTTCTTTTTATTTACCTTTTGAAAACAACAACAACAATAACAACAACAACAACGTCCTCTGTCAACTGAACAACCGACCCGTAAACAAAGCACAATGTTTAGATAATAGTAAATGTTAAGTTAACAAAATCTTCTGATAAAACTTTTTTATATACAAAATATATTTTTAGAATTGCTTTTTGCTGGTAAACATAACATGACTAGAGGAAATCTTTACTTTGTTCTAAAGACTCCATAGCACACATGTTTACCATTACTGTGCTATGTGCTATGTGCACAAAAGAGTCAACAGAAGAATAACATTTTCATTTCATGTCCTTACAAGTGATTCTAAAAAGTGATGATTTCTTAAAGTATCTTTTTCTAAATAAACAAAAAAGTCATAATATTTAAACAACTCAAGACATTATCATCGAGCAAGTACGACTATTAAATACCTTACATCACTTCGCCTAATATCATTCTTCATTAATTTTTGTAATGAAATACCAATTTGGCGGCCATTTTTCATGGGACGGAATGAAAAAGGTAAACCTAAGTAGTCCCAATTTGATGCGGATTCCTTGTAGGGGGTTTTAACGTCCACGCCTGGCGTGAAGCCTTCATTGGACAAGTTGCCTACAACCATCGACAATCACTTCAGTCAATTGTGGTCCCCGAGGGAGAAGGACAAGCCCAATTGAAGGGAGCTTTGCTACCCTGAGGTACCGCAATGGAAAATGGGTGTGGCCTATTTTTTTGTTTAATGGTTTACGTCGAGGCTTATCTAAGCACCTCTTAGACAGCTCCCCACGAAACTTTGGGGAAACTAAAGCCACCACGAATACTCCCCGAAGGGCCGTACCCGACAATCAGATGGCTAGCGTGCATCTTCCTGCGAGGAGCAATCCCATTTTTGGGTAACCTCACCCTCGTGGACACCCTTTAACCTCGTGGTTTATCGTTAAGTCATAAAACTTACACCAAGTTATACAGCTTTGGGTGCTCTCATAATGTACGTGGCCGCAGCCGCTCTTTCCTTTAGACTATCCACACGTCCTGGTAGGCCAACGCAATCACTATCCTCTCTCAAGAAAATAATGCTTCCAAGGTTGTCATCACACAGCGTACACCCAATTGTGCCCCAGCCCTCTTTAACATCGCTGGCCATCTTTCAATTTGATGATCTCCATGAAAGAGAACCAATTTGGAGAAGACAATGCTTCCTTTTCCTTAGAAAAGAGAAATTCCTTCCGATTAGACCTCTTAGACTTGCAAGACAAAAACCAGCCACTTCGATTATAGATAGCAAGCCTTAAACCCTTCTTTGCCATTGGCTGTGCGACTCTCAACAGCGAGGGCTTTAAAGCAACAGTCATTGTGTAGGGAGAGCACCGCAAAAAGGTGAGGGTTTCGGCACATCTATGTTCACCCAAGTGATCACATAGTTCCGCTCCCCTCCAAATTTGATACAATCGGACCAAAGCCGACCAGATCTAAATTTCTCACATAAATTTAGTACGCCCACATGTTACCATTTGCTGAGGTTCATTCTTAGGCCAAAGCATGTTAGTGCTACTACCTACTTGCAGATTGAACATAAGAATAGATAGACAGACATCAGATGAGTAGAGACACATGCAAGCTTAGATTAAGCCGGAAAACGATAAAAGATGGGTCTATATCAAAATATAAGTCCAAATCAATCAATAATAAAAGATAGGTCTACGTCCTTATGGGTATTACGTACATCCGCACAAATGTGATATCCTTCGTACTAAAACATTTATGGACGTGTCCCCCAGCCCACCTGCCAAAGAGGTCTGCCTCTGCCTTTCGTTCGGTTCACCCTCCACTTGCAACTCCATGATGGGGAAGTGCTCTTCCCACGATTTGGGTCAAGCACAATTATCATGAAACTCTTTTTAAAGTCGTTCCGGCTAAAAGGTTGTTTCGGGAGCTCCATTGTCTCAGAAAGAAAAGATCTACAGCCAAATAGATCCCATACGACCTAAAAGTTAAAACGTAGTCACGTGAGATAAAAAAGTATCACGCGACGCTGCGCTAGATGGGACAAGTCTATGTTAGGCGCATGGACACGACATTCGAGCTGAGCATAGCGGGAATTATTTCTATCTTATGCTTTAAGAGGCTGGAAAAGTACGCCCGGGCTGTATGTCAACGGAATCCGATTCGTGGGAATGTAGCAGAATGTGTAGAAACGTACACCTTACAGAGACGAGAAGAAAAGCCTCCAGTCGAAGATCGCGGAGTCCCTTGCAGCTCACCCTCATAATATCGTGAAGTTGCGTCTATTGAGATAGTAAACTGAAAAGTAAGCTGCCCTAATAAGTCTGTCCGGAAATTCGTGATCAGGCATTTCGCAGAGTCCATGCGCCCATAAGGGGTATTTTGCTTAGTCATACCTTTTTCAGGACAGTGTTCCACGGCGATAAAAGATTCTTGTCTCCCAAGCGGGACCTTCGATACAGCGCAACACCCTATCGCTTTTTGTTATTCCTTAAGTGTACTTGTCTTTCCCATCGTTCCAGATATGTGCACGTATGCAAAAACTATTCCTACTTCTCTCCAAGTAAAACCAAGTAAAACCCCCTGACCTTACCTTCATATTTAGGAACACCACCACCTGTATGGTTCATCTAATCAAGCAAACAAAAATAGTAAGGACGGTACAGAGACAGGAACGCTGTTAATTTAAAAGAGGAAAGAACATAACAGTCGGCAAGAACCACACACCCTACATCACTTTGCCTAGTACAGTTAATCATTCATTTCTTTGACGATCCAATTTTATTATATTATACATTACTGTCATGTACAGACATACTCTTCGTGAAATTTCGCCTATGGAAGCACGCCCAAAATCCCATTTAACGTGGTCCAAATTTAGCAAACTTAATTTGCTTGTCAAATATTTTATTATTATCCCACTGGTTCGATTATAAAAAACTACAAATTGGACTTTGTCAGCGTATAAGGGCTTACTTTTATTGAGAACCGTTACATATAATGGGGTATCAAAAATGTACCTAAGTGATCCAAATGCTCTGTGGTTTAGTTTGTTGTCCAATTTTCATTATAAAATATTAAAAACTATACCTTTTTCTACAGGGCATCATCTAGGTGACAACGTTTATATGGAATGGGATTCAAGAAATAGATCCTTTGGGATTCAAATTTGGTTTCCTGAGTTTCTATGCCAGTTACTATTAGGGATAAATTTTCATCACAAGGTATTAAAAATCAGATCTCTTTGACATATAAGGATTCATATTTTTGTGCAAGAATCTTTATATGCTTTGAGGTCTAAAAAACAGACCTACGTAGCTCAAATTCAAATTCAAATGAGGGTGATTTCTATATCAAAGTGATATTAGGAAGCAATTTTCACTATGAAATATTGAAAATTCGACTTTTCTACCATATAAATAATCAGTTTAAGTAGGAGCGGTTATATGGGACGAGTTTCAAAAACTTACTCCATCTGATCCCAATTTTTCACCATAATTCAGAATGCTTAAATACTATTACTAAATGATTTTTGCGAAGAAATTTTGAAAATGGACTGGATTTCAATTTGGATTGGAATTGAGGACTTCGTCTTTAGGATGCACCAGTTCAGTGTACGAAATGTCGCCTAAATTGCGAAAAGGAAAGAGGACGCGGATAGAATTCACAAGAACACAAGAATACGTGGATAGATGGACAGACGGACAGACAAGAATAAATCGATTCCGAATTATTTTCAACAGCATTCTCTGAATCGGTCAGATGGGGGTCTAGTCTAAGTCCTCCACGCAAACTTAATTACAAATTAGTTGTAAAAAGTTTAATGCGTTAGTGAACTGCAGATCAATTTTTTGAAAACTGAAACGGCTTTCCGAACACAAAACCCTTTGATAAAACTTTATTGAAAATATATGCAATAAGGTTTAGTTATCAGAGAAAGTTAGAGAGTTTTTGACGTTACACACACATGGTATTCATATCATAGTGCACGATGCGTTCTTTCCTTTATTAGCATTCCGTCAAACGTTAACTTCGTTGAGTTACAATTTTTTATCGAAAGCACTGCAATTGTTTACTCAAACGTACGCAAATTGTTTGGTAATCGTTATCTAATTTCTCAGCATTGGTTGTTTGTTCGAATTCTCATAAATTTTCATCTACTCTTTCGTCTTCGAATTCGTCGACCAGAACGAGGTCTATTTTTGAAATCGAAATTTCCACAACGATAGTGAACAGATCGCAGACAATGACTGCGGTTTAGTGCTGCCCAAAAATTTCTCAATTTTTTTTCGCGGTACTAATGGAAAGCATTTCGGATCTTAAAAAAAACCTCAGCCATATTGGAGAGAAAATCACAAAAAATTTTAAATACATTTTTTAAATGTTTGGTGACTTTTTTTTATGACACGACAAGAGAAAAAAGTTTGCACTTAACGTGCCATCAAAGTGAAAGCTTTTCTTTTCTTACTATAATATGCTAAGAAGATTTAGTTTCTGGAAATTTCCTGTGAAAGTGTGTTTATACTGTATAATGTAAAATGAATGAGTTTTACATCCGAAGGAAAGCGAAACAAAGAAAACAATGCAAAGTTAAAGCAGCTTTTAAAACAATTCTTACTAATTTTCATTTAAGTTAATCAGTATGAGAAGACAAGGAACAATGAAAATGTTAACAGCTTAACACTATTTTATAGCAGCTCACCGTGGTCATGATATCACTGAATGCAATGTTCTTATGGCATTATATAAATTGCAACGCAACAGGGGAAAACAAAACGAAAAATATTTTTATTTTTTTTTTTTCTGAGCGCCGGAAGTTAACCGATAATAGTTTTTTCATTTACGTTATGATAACAGGCAACGGCACATAGACAAGACGCATAGAAAGACAGAGAAAGCGAACATTCATTCGGGGCAATGCGTGGCATGCGCTCTCAATCAAATCAAATAGTTAATGTGTTGTGAAGCAGGCGTGGGCGTGGGCATAAAAACACTTCAATAATCAATCTGGTAATAAGTCAAAGTAAATACAGTTACACAAAACACTTGAGTAGTACTTGAGTACTACTATGACTTATATAATATGCAAGAATTCATAGTTTATCCTAATGTTAAGCTATGTTAAAGGAATCTAACCCGAATGAGATGGCATTTGAAAAAATTATCAAACTACTTAACTGTAGCGAAAAATTGCTAAGTGTGTCGAGCAAGCAACAAATAACATAAAGCTGGTTCTTCTATAAGCAGAAACTGAACCCTTCATTAATTCGGAATTCGACTATACAAGCTTGTAAAGATCAAATTTCCCCTTCGGGAAATTTCGTATCAACTGAGGCCTAGGCATACTTTATCGATTTGTTGCAGGCGCTTTGGTCCTACAGCAGATTGTTGTCTCCGGCTTATCTTAGACGTCCTAACCGCATGTATATCCGTCCGTTTCTATACAAGTTGTAATCATATACATAGAAATGTGGCGGCACACATACGTACAGCTCACTGAGCTGAGGAGGATAGCTCAGAGGCAGTTTCAGATGCCAGCACTTACTGGTTCAAAACGCTCGAGTGTGGATGAAAAAATGGCTTCAGCCAGAGTAGAAGCTTAACGGAGCCTCATTACTGCTAGCGAGACTATCAATATATTAATCAGTACGTAATTGGTACGTAACAACAAGATCCAAAGAAGTAATTAATAAAAAATACATTTGGTTTTTGTGATTTGTGAGGACCAAAGTTCTAAGACTCGTTTTGGTCCCGGATTTCGAAGTAAGTCTATGATACGTACTTAACGTGGTTTAAGCTATTTTTTACTTATTGTTATGGTTTTCTATATATTAGGACATACGGAAAGTCTCCGGCCTTTTTTGCCGTGGTTTCGAGCTTCTGTTCATAGCCTGCTCTTTTCAAATGTTTCCAAATTGTCGTGTGGTTGATATTTAGTGCCTCCGCTATTTCCTGGCAGCTTGCGTACCGGTCTTATTCCGTCAGTTGCCGAACTTCATCGACTTTTCCAATGATTATGACATGCATAGAAATCTCCGGAACGGAATCAAGCACTCCTGGGTTTTTTGTTCATTCGCAGCATCCCACTCCATCCGTACACATCACAATTTTTTTTTTTTTTTTGCAACATTTTTAATTGTTTTATACTAAAAAAGCGTCACTTAACGTATTTCTTCAAATATTTCATGCATTTTGAAATCAACATAAAGGATTATCACGCGTCTTCACGGGGCAAGAAGTTAGAAAACTCTCTTCTCGAACAATGTAAGCCCAAATGTCACCTTCAGAGCACCTGTTCGTTTGTGACAATCAAGTGAGTGTTTGCCCGATATACAGACATCAACATCACCCCTTGGAAAAAACCGCGAAGAATTTTCAATACGAGCCATTATATTATTAGTTAAATGCAATTTAAGCCGTTTCACGTATTGTTAGCTTTTCTTAAATATATTACTAGTTAAGAATTGCAGACGCAGGGTCGTTTATATTAAAGTTGTCACCTTCGAAGTAACTCTGTTGACATATTTCGAATGTGATCAATTAACCGATTGGCAAGACCAATTGATTTCGAACATAGGCATAGGCCAGAGGAAGATTGCCCACCCTCTTCCTTCCGGATCGAATCGGCGACTAGATAACACATCAACGATCGTAGAAAAATCCGTAATCATCCGCTTGGACTACGTGCTATAGGTGCCGGATTAGGTATTATTAAGATAGAAAATCATTCGTTTCGTCCGATAGCCATCGTCGATAGGCCATTCAAATGAAGCGCATTCATTGAAAGTTTACTTATTAGCCGTTAGGTTCTTTTATGATCAACTCCATCTTTTTTTATCCAAATTATGTGCTTTCGTTAGTGTCATTAAGTCAATTAATAAAAGATATCAGAGAAAAATACAATCTTTGAAGGTATGTACGCCTGGAACAGCCGCTGAGGCATGTTCTGGAAATGTGATCACTTAAATTTTCCATATGCCGCCTATTACCGGTGGGTCTATTGTTTCTGATTATTAATTAGCTGAGGCAAGCACTGTTTATGCCGCCTCAAAACAATTTAGCAAATTAATGCGATTCACTAATAAAAGCTTATGCCACACCATGAAGAGATGTTAGTAGGAATTTACACCCGACAAAGTTAATACACTCAACAAGTTTCTTGTAGAAGGCAAGAGGCCATTCTATAGAGATTAGCGTAGAAAGTGTATTGAAGAAAATATTGGATAATGATAACTGGTTCGATTCTCAAGCTATGCCGTAATTTACAGATACTTTCAGAAAGGAATCAATCTTGAGATTCGTGAATACCAGAGATATTAAGCTTAATATTGTTACGAAAATCCCAAATCCAGTTAATGCTAACTAATTGATTTTCGTAAGTAATAAATTCCCCAGCGCATATTCGCGACGCGTCATGTAGGTACCGGCCGAGGAAAACGATTAGCAGAAATACAGGTTGACGGATTAAAAATGAAGCCATGAAGTTAGGTGATCGTAATATGCTTTAGCTGCAAGCTGCATTAGACTATTTGCGGAAGACAGTTTAGTCGTAAGGGAACATTCAAGTGAGGAATAATAATACTTGTGTTGAGAAAAATAAATTGTAAATAATCCCAGACTTAAAGAATGGATTGTAAATAAAGAAACTTAGAGTTAAAAGAATTCTGAAGTGCATTTCTCTTGGAAATAATATCCACGATCTAGTGATACGAACCGTATCTCAGGAAAAGCGGAAATTTGTAACAATATTAAGAAAATGAAAACTGATATTGTTCGCCCAGACAACAACATCCCCTTAATGTAGTTAAAAGAATTCCCTTTAGAGTACAATTTCTCTTAAGCATTTCTTTGCATTTCCTTTAGTATCAAACCTATTACTATCGCTTGAACGTTGTCGTACAGGTTTTTTTCCAAAGTCTATTTCTAATAAAAATAATGAAAGCTCCAATAGGCGAGCAATTAAATGTTTATCTATGTGTTCTATAAAAGGTTACAAATTCTCCCAATAAATAAATGGCAGAGTAGGTTACACAGGATACTCGCTCTATATGCAATAATCAAACATTACGGGATTAATGAACGAGCGCTTTGTATATCTTTTTGTATATCTTTATCTGTAGCTTTTACTAAAGCTCCCGTCACGGCTTGACTTTCACCAAGAATTCATCAATCATATATCCGATAATTTGAGCTCTTCTAAAACAGCTCAAGAAACGGCAGCCGGATTAACTCTACAAGAAATACTACTATTCAGAGCACAGAGCAGCAAAGAGATCCTCTCCCTCTCTCTTTCTCTCTCTCTCTCTCTCTCTCTATCTCTCCCTCTTCCTCTCCCTCTCTCTCTCTCTCTCTCTCTCTCTCCCTCTCTAATTCTTTTCAATTCTATATTGGATCAATCCTGCTATTAACTAAAACAATCCTCGAGTGTTAGAATTGGAAATTCACCGGTTAGTTGCCTTGCTTACGCTAATGATCTCTTTTTGTTTTCGTAAATCAAGGAAGATGCTGAACCTATGATTAATCACGTTTTATGCTTCCCTTCCTAACATGAAAACATCCTCTCTGATGTGGTAAAATGAGCAGTTGCCGTGAAAACGATTAAAGGCAGGAATAGTACGATTTCCTCACTGGCTACCTGAAGGAAATTAAATTTAGTTAAAAAAAAAAAAAAACCATTAAAATGCCATAGAAGCTGCATATCTTATTCCAGTTTAATATTCGCAACTGTCTGTCAGTCAAGTCAGACATAAATAATCATAAAAATTATTTAAATGCCAAAGTGAGCATAAAAAGTAAAAGAGAAAAACATTAAATACCTTTTACCTTCTTCGTGTGAAATTCACAAGCGGCATTAACTTTGAATCGGCGTAGAACAGAAATTCCAACAAAAAAAAAAAATTAAGAAAAATGTATTTTTCCCGTAGCCTTTTGCACACAAGTAGACATTCAGTCATAGATGTCATTAATTTCTATATAATTCCTTTTACTAAAGTCTTTTATTTAAACCACTCGAAAAAAAAAAAGAAGAAAACTATTAAACCGTTAGAATTCAAAGTCAAAGCGCTTCATAATGAGGTGATGAATAAGTTGATCTTCAAGCAAAGGTATGCACGATTCATTTCCCCGTCATTTAATGAGAAAAAACTTTATTAAAAAAATTTCTCTAAATTTCGCGCAACTTGTTGCAAACGTACATTTGCGGACGCATTAAACCGTTAGTTTCGATTTTAGGCACTTTCTGTGCAAAAGTGCTCATTAATTTTTTGGTATATTTTTACAATCGTCGATCCAAGAATTGAAAGTTAATTCATGCGATAAGTAGTACAGTAGCGAAAAAAAAATCAAATTTAGAAAAAGTAGCTGTCAACTGTGAACCCATTTACTTACTTACTTACTTACTTACTTACTTGTACTATATATGCCAACATTGCATTGGTTTCCTTGCACACATATATGAACATTTATGCGAATACATCTGCAGGCAAACATTTATGTTTGTTCTTCTTGTTTTTTTTTTTTTTTTTTTTGTGTTGCGTATACAACATCATCATAAATCATAAGATGCACACTTTCACGTTCAAGTACTTGAAGCGTGTGAAATTGCAGTATTTTTAATTGTTTTTTCATTTTCCGCTGAAATCTTGCACATGAGTTAGCCGCACAAAAATCAATGAATATGTGTGTGCATCACTATATCGAGTGAAATAAGCACGTGTCGGCGAGTGGGAGGGAGAGTTAAATAACCTTAAAGGTCAAACATTTATATGTTAAACGTTTCAATTTTGTGAACACGGCAGCCCTGAATTGGCATTTAGATGCAATAGCTTCTTAATATCTCAACAAATTGCAATTTATTGCATATAAACACACGTACACTCAGGCACGCATGCATATATGCACAGACTCTTCTTTTTATATATTTATCTATGTGCAAGTATTCGCGCAATCATAAGAAATATATAGAAAAATACTATTTAGCTATGAGAAGAAAGGTCAAAAGTTCAACGTATTTTATCGTTTCTCATGATTAATATTTTTCCCGTTCCTAGTTTATCGATGCGATAGAAAAGATACGATACGAAAATATTTCTTTAAAACTGTATTAAAAATTAAAAAGGACAAAAAGATAATTGCAATGAGATAAAGAACAACAGCTCCCTAAACTAGGCAACATTATATGAAATACTGAGTTTCTTTGAAAGCAAATGATTGAAAAAAATTGCGTTGTTTCGGGAAAGAGAAGTTGAGAAGCTGAAGGCTGGGGTTGACATTTAAAGAAATTTATTTAAATGGCAGAGCAATTAGTTGAAAAAGAACGTATACGCCTCCATTCGTTCACATCCTTTTAGACGCAAAATAAAGTCCGGTTTACTTAAATTGAGTTTGTGGAGGCAAATGGATGGACCATTCACAGGGATATTAAAACCAAAAAAAAAAAAATGTTCGTTCAAAAAAAACTGACTATCAATAAAAAAAAAAAATGGCTTTATACTAAAAAGCACAAAACAACCGTTAGTTACGATATATGAGAAAATTGGCCAAGCAGTTTCCTTCTTATGCATTGGAATGGAAAGTTTTTCCATCGTCAAATGACTGCCTGAACGAAAATGATATGATACAACAGCGAAAAAAAGGGCTTGTAACTTGGGTAACTGGAGGCGTAAATGAAAAAAATCCCATTTTAAATGAAAGTTAGCAGAAAAACTCTATTCATGCAACATTTATGAAATTTCAACTTTTTGACTTTCATTACCAAAGCTATCGTCACGTTTCCTTATGGATACCAATATTAACGGCACCTGTAGCAACAAAGTCAAGTATTACTGAGTTTAGAGAACAATGATAAGTAATAGTCGAAATAAGAAAAGGCCAACCTTTTTTAAGGTCTGAATGTCTTTGCCTAATAGCGGTTTATTGCGAAGTAAATAAAACAAAAATTTTTTATTAAAACTAAAAAGTGCTAGGAAGCATGTAAAAGAAATAAAGCCCATCGTTACGAACAGGAGACCAAACAAACCAAGTTATTGCTATTAAGCGTCATGCACAGTGACAGTACATATACTGAAAGAATGCCATCTACAATTCGAGGTTTAACAAATTTTCAGTGACATTACGCAACTTCGGGCTTTTGATGTGTTTTGAGAAACGCTGCAACCTATCAGAAAATCTTATTTTATTAGTTCGTCCAGGACTTATCACCGCCAAAATTGCCCCAACTACATCTACCTCATATAGATTTGTTTTGTTTTTCTTATCATCTTATTATTGTTTCAACATCGACCCATTAGCTCTTCGCAAAAGCGAAAATGTGGGCTACACATAGCGGACTAACTTCAGGCCAATAAGTCATCATTATTATTATTATTATTTATTTTACGGAATAATTAATCAAGTAATAATAATTAGTAATTAGTAATCAAGTAATTATAATTAAAAATTGCATTATTAATTGCGATTAATTAAGATTAACATGGATTTAGGGAGATGGGAGTAAGACTATAAAGTCTCTAAAATACTAGATAGGATAACTCGAACAATTATTTAGTGCCGAAGAAATTCGAGATAATTGCATAATTGCTTGTTACACTTACAAATTCATGATTACTGCTCTGAACCTATATACACTAACAATAGCCTGGATATCAGGCGGCAGTGCATTCCATAACTTTACAGCGTTAATAAAAACTAGCCTCGATGATCGTAAATACTTCTGGCCTCGAAAAATTAAATTCATTGCAGATCTGAATCGTACAGAGGACGGAGAGTCAGAATCATAAACGTCGGGTGATATCACGATCGCCTTCGAAGCTTAAAATTAACATTTTTTTTTTTTTTTGGAAATGGATCGGTCAGGAATTCGTGCTGTCATGAGGTCTGAGTTCTTACGTGAAATTACGGCACCGTAGATCACGTAAAAAAAAAATAGAGTAATTGGTTCAAG
>KK502607.1:0-14535 GCA_000688735.1 Glossina austeni
CGAGAAATTTCAAAAATTGTGATTTTTTGTCGTCTACTGTCCTTTCAATATAAGGAATCGCATGGAAATAGGTCGAAAAAGCAGCCCAAACTGAACCATTTTCAATAGAGTTCGTCCTTGGGTCAAAGCACGTCAGTGTAGCAAATTTTATCAAATTATCTCACAAATTGTGACCCATAGGTTGAACACAAAATGATTCTGCATTGATGGGTACAAAACGATGTGCGTCTACCTTAAGTCCTTCTGCTTCTGTTACATGCGTTCGTGCAAGCTTAATATACCCTGTACCCTTGATGTAGGGCAGAAAAAGGAAAAGATAAAAAACGAAAACATTAACGAAATCTTTGCGTTCTCGTTTTATACCTACGTATAAGACGTATTACAACAGTAGTAGTTATAGGCCTGACGTATACGTTTCTGTATACGGTTTTTATTACTCATAACTTTTTTGCTCTCTCTGTAGGCCTTTAACATTTTTATTACATTTCTTTAGTTAATGGTTAATATTCATGCTTTTTTATAGATACTACATACGTATATATTATGGGATTTTGTCTTTTTTTTTAAACAATATTATTATCATCATAAAAATGCTTTTTATAGTTAAAACAAAAACGACGATATTCAGGCTGCTTTTTACGATCCTGTGTTATGTAAACAAATATAAATAAATGTGCGGCAAATATCTCAATGACGATGATGATCGGGGGTGCTTTTAATGTGCAATCCGGTATTTACCGAAATTTTGATAAGTCTTTTCCTTTTCAACTCCTCCTCCTCCTCCTTCTTTCGCATCACCTTTACTTTAATTTCAAGTAAACGAATTAGTCAGTAATTTGAATGAACTTTAAACTTCTTGTGCTTCTTGGAAATAATTAAAAGTTTCGCTTATAATGCCACCACCCCCCCACTTCAGTATGTAAATATGTAAAGTTGCACTTCGAAACGCAGACATAAAATGTTCAATAATAACATATTCTTAGTTACCTGTAGTCTGCGTCTCCCTAACATTCCTTAATGACGGCCGTTAATTTTTATTATCTTCTTATTTTCTTGCGGGCAAGGGAAGGCAATAAATTAACGAGAAGGCTACTAAGCAGAATTGTTTTTGGAAAGTAGAAATAGATTGCAACACAGAAGCCATTCCCACTAGACGCGGTTACCTAAGTCGGATAGGATTTTGTAACTATTAATTTTTGTCAGCTTGATAAGCATTTTAGTGAAAACGATTAATTTTTCATCAAAAATGGGCGAGTTTATCGATAGCACGCTTGGGATGGAGTGCCACTTGCAAATATATAAAAACTGCAAAATGTTTGGTTTATCGTTGACTAACATGGACTACATGGGCTGCAGTTACCTCGAAAAAAAGGTGAAAAATTATACGATGCAAAGTAGTGTGAGGTTCTTAATGGCCGACCTTTCCCCACCATAATGTTTTCACTTTTGGCTTACTTGGTATCAAAACTTTATCACTTTGCGATGCCTACGAAACCTGCCCTAACGATAAGCACGTGGGTTAGTTTTTCTTTTCCATCACTGAATATAAGCGCGATCACATGCACTTGTTTTTACAATTCGTGGTATTATCGTGTACCAAATTATATTATTAACTAAAGACTATTTCGCTCTTGGCTGGGCGTACGGTTTTGCCTGTGGTTCTCGGCCCTGTCCCATTTCGAATATTACGTCGTCACGACAATTGTTTTTTATCATTCTCTCCTCTCTCTGCACTCTTCGACACGGCCTTCCCCCTTCGACTATTAAATATATATATATTCATATATATTTATTTATTTATGCTACTTATACAGGAACTCAACTAAAAACAAATGACAATCGAGTTCAAATGACTCTTAAAATAAATCTTAAATTAATTACTATTAAAACTTAGTATGAGGCAAATAAAAAGGAAAAAAGAAAAAAAGGCATGTACACAATTAGCACAGAGCCACACCCACAACCGGTACAGGACTAAATTGCAAATGAACCCCTAAGGCATTTTTGCAAATGCGAATGTTTAGCGGAACTAAAAAAGCAAAGGACACGCATATCCGCATATATTTTTTCGCCAAGAAAAAGCTTGCACTTAACGTAAGTGTAAAACTATTCCATAGCTAAGTGATGGGAAGACTTTCCGGAATCTGCTTTCAAATCATTACTCCATAGCGTATGCAAATCAATTTAAGTGTAAAAGAGGAAAATTTGTTTATTATTAATTGCCAAAGCTCATGTCTCGTATGCATAAAATACAAACACATTTATTTTCATGAGTAGAGTGTGGAAGAAATTAAACAGTAATGGTGGGAGTATATATATATATATATATGGTTACAATAATACCTTTCGACTGAGAGTGTAATGAATTTTGCAATTTCTCTTTATTCTTAACATTTTTATTTTTTTTATAATTTATAATATCATGGCTCATAAAAAATTGTGTTAAACTTTTTATGATATTTTGCTATTAAGGCTTCACATTTGAGTTCCATTTAAACTCTTATTATAATCAATAAAATTTGAAATAAAAGCATTTTTCGTATTTGATATAATTTAACTGTTTTGTTAGGAATTGAGATTAGGTAGGGATTGTGGTTGCCTTGATGAAGCGTGACGTCTATAACGATTGGATAATAAAAAGAAAAGCAATAATATTTTACGCAATAATAATATGATGTAAATAAAGTTAATGAAAACTCCTTTTACAACAACTAAACATACAATGGGGATGGACGGAAGCACATTAAGTTTTTTCGTTACATTTCTCCAAAAATCAGAAATGCATGTCAATTACACAACCCACAGGTAAAAACTTTCCATCCGTCCGCATTGTCCGCAAGAGTAGCTGAATAAGTAAGCGTCGCTGCTGGCAAATTAGTATAAGCGACGTCAAATCTTAGTGCCGTACAGTTTACTTTGTTCGCAGCCGTAGTGAGTGATCAGTCGATCGGGCACACGGAGCCACTACGCTGCCCCCTACATCTTTCTTTTTTTTACTTCTTCTTCTTGGTGGACCTATTCGTGTTATACGAATAGGGAACATTCCTTGAGTGATTCGTCATTTAAAAAACAAAAAACCTGGTTGTCAGCTATGCCAAGCTGAGAACTAATAAAACAGAAAACTTAACAAAGATACATGAGATCCCTTAACATCGACTATCCGGTCGTTTTTAAACAAAAAGTCCCATTAGCATAAATCCCACTCTCTGTGCTTGTCTTCTGAAATAAATTTTCATATTTACACTGAAAGAGGTTTTTAATCACCGCAATTAACGTGTTACCGTGTACCACGCTTTCTCTATCTTGGAATATCTTTAATTATTTATTAAAACGAAAGATTTATTTACAGCGTGAGTAGGTTTTTTCTTGTTTTTGTTGATTTATGGCACTACGACTCATTCTCTATAAAGATATACATATATATATATATATGTTAATATATATATCGGTTTTATTGTAAAGGTCGTCATTCACCCGTAAGTCAGAAGTCAAATTCTATAAATAGTTGGTTGCTGGGGAAATTTGTCATTTACCGTAAATTTCAATAACCAAAACCAAAGTCGAAGAGAGTTAATGTAAAGAATTCAAACTTTTAGTGTGTAAGTTAAGTAAAAGAACGCTCACATTTACATACAAGTTAATTAAGTTCTCAACGTAATGAATTTGTTTGTTGCTGCTGTTGCTGCTGCTGCTGCTGCTGCTGGTGCCTTTGGTTTATGTGGGTATGCTGACGCTGTATGCTCGTTCTTATATGTCAAGGTACCAAATGTGCACACACACACACACACACACACACACACACACACACCCATACACACACATATATACATACATAAACTAACAAAAAGAACGTGCTTCGTACCCTTTGAGTAGGCCTCTAATTTATGAAAGTTTCGAGAATATATACAAAAGCGTATATATTGTACTTCGTAAGGTTGCTTCTCTTCGCATCTCCGTCGGTCTACATAACAGAGAATTATGATTATTATTATTATTATTATTATTATTATTATTATTATTATTGTATACTAAATTATAAGAGTTTATTAAAATGAATGGAAGAGAATGTATGCAAATGAATGAATAAATTTCACTTCAGTTTCTATAACAAGTTTAATAATCGACAATATAACGTAATTAAATTTCTACAGAAAGGTATACCACACATAGTATACCCAGCCAGGCATATTACATAGGTTTTAAACCCTAAGGCTTTGAGTAAAAGTTACAATTGGAAAAAGGGTCGCGTTGGGCGTGCGAATGCAACATAATGTGTGCTTGTACTTTGTACTATTTTTAAAGTCTTTAAAGCATTTCTGAATGCCATTTTTCCTACTAATCAATCTCTAAAAGTTGGGGGACGCGTGGCACCAAGAACAACACATTCGAGGCTTGAAAAAGTGAGTAGTTGTATGAGCACCAAACCATACTGGCTGGATAGTCAACAAAACCGTTGTTAAGCTCTTAAATCCGCCTGAGGAATTGTAACGAAATAGTCGGATAATCGAGATAGTCAAGGATTGAATTGAATCGATGCTTAGTGGAAGGGATCAAATCAACGGAAATGTTGTTATTTGAAAAGATCAGTGTTGGCAGTCTGCAGTTCACAGTTAAATCGCTGTAAAGACAAGCCCCACCGACAAATATCGGATCCTGCACATAGTGAGTACTTAGACAATAAAGGAATAACAACGACCGATTGTGCAAACAGCGACTAGACTGCAGCAACTTTTCCGACCACTTCGCGCTTCTTCCTGACCGTCATTTGTTTGCACGGATAGCGGACATCTTGTGAGTCATTGGTAACGTAACTGACTTTGCAGTCGCTACATTATGTTTCATGATAAACATTTAGTATTTCAAGGAAGGTAAAGCAGGTTCTCAACAGCAAGGTGACTAATCAGGCTGTCAATAGTCGAGAGGGATGAAGGCTTGCTGTCAGTCAAGAAAAAAAAAAAAGAACAGAACCCGGGACGGCAACTAACGCAAGATCTACTAAGTGAAAGATGCATGGACATACTATAAAAACAATTAAAAAAACCGTTCACCATTAAATACGCTACACCCCGTAGTTATTCAGATAACGACTTTTTGAAATAAGGAATTGTATGGGAAATTGTCGAAAAAGTGGCCCGATTCGAATCAGTTCCAGTTCCTGGTGCAATGTCCACGTCAGTGTACCGTGTTTTATCGAACTATTTTACACGTTGCGACCTGTAGGATAAACGCAAGAAGATAGGCAGACGAGCTTCTTGGGATGATTCGGAAAAAAAGAGCCCGAGTGTCTCTGGGTGTTGCACACTTCCGAACAAACTTAATATATCTTTGTACCACAAGGGATGTAAGGTCTAATCAGTAAAAAATGCTTCACTATTTTCTATAATTGGTCGTTAAGATTGTTTATGCATTATGCGTAAAAAAGGCATCGTAAACAGACCTTCAGATCTGTTTCCATTTATTGAATTTCGCGAAATAAACAGTTCACCTCAGAAAAATAATTATGAATTAATTATGAAGCCATTAAGACCGTTATTAAGGTCACTGTTAAATTAATTGTACATCATGTGTAACGCCATGTATGTAAAATACAAGACTAAAGAACGCATTGTTTGTTTGTTTTCATACATTATCCGGTTCGTATTAATATATTGGATAGCCTTCTATGCATGTAGATCGCATCGAAGTTATATGGATGCGCAGAGCAGAGTGCAATGATTTAAAGTTCGTATGTTCATTCAAAGTATTAGAGGCGCAATAAGGAAACACTGTTGCGATCAGAAGAAAATGGAATAAGTTTTCTTCGATTCTCGTGGTGTCAATTGCGCCCTTTATTCGTCAATATGCGCTTTCTTACAGTGTATAGCTTCATCGAGATTATCTCATCAAAAATTCAGCCGTAATCTATCTGTTATCGCTCTGGTCTGTGCGCTTGGTGCATCTCCATTTAACTGTTGGTACAAAAAATTGGTTTGAAGAACTGGTTTTGAATGTATTTTGAAGACACCGCCTTAATGCCTCTGGGATAATGAGTTTTACTCTACTTTAACATAGAATTTGGCATAGAAAGCCTTAACAACTGCAGAGAAAAAGGTCAAAAGTCGCTCGGGTAAAATAGTTTAAATAAAAAACGCCCTGTCATCTAAATATGTTCTTTGAAAGGGTTGGTTAGTCTCGCTATATAATCCTTTTTGTTACTTAGTCATACGCTGTTAGCGCTGAGCATTTCGTATTGCATTCGTATTGCGTTCGTATGAGCATTTTCGTAGTATAGTCAAGTTAGCATTCACACTTGATCTGACGGAATTGGTATATACTTGTATTTGTCAATTCCAGCCCCAGTGAACGCACGAACGGCAGCAGGACAATCGGATATAGTTAAGTAAACACAAACCGAGTTTTTCCCGCCTCTTTTCAGAGTTTGCGAGGTCTCGAATTCATTATAAAATTTTTCTTCGGTATTAGCATACCACGGAAGGTATCGATCACATCTTTGTATAGTAAATGAATTCTAATTACGCCCGTAGAAAAGACAAGACATGGTGTTCCGTTTTCCATGTTGACAGAGAAACAATTTCTCCGAACAAATGATAAAAGATAGAAGAGAAGTATTCTCGAAATATTTCGACACATTTGGAGTCAAATTGAAACTAACCATCTGGATAATCTTATCTTGATCGGATCTAAAGACATGGGATGTTTAAAAACACTCTGACGTAGTTACGTCACTTTTAGGGCCTGAACTTTTTCTTAGTCATTTATCTGAATCTCTGGCGTCAACAGGCCGCATGATTTTTTATGGCTCCAAAAATACTTTCATTAGTTTCAAGGGCATTCCTAATAAATGTACGCACAATGTTGACGCAGAGTTTCATGACACCTCAGATGCATTATCGGTAAATGATTAAGAACGCATTACAATATATTTTTATAGCCTTAACAATCTACAAGAGACATAGCTTTTTCATCTATATAGATAGCAATAAATTTTTCAATGGCTAGAAATATAGACTTTCCTATGAAAAAAAAGGAAGCGGATATGCAACATTCGACCAGCGTTTGCTGAAAGTATTTAAACCTCGCTTCCTTTCCTTGCCCTTATTATCTTAAACGAAATGATATTTTTGTCGTATTTTTATTTGCATTAAATGCAAAATTAATATTTATTTAATAACAATTTATTTATGCGTAATTCTCGGGCCGCTGCTTTTAACATTACTGCTATTCTATGTGTAATTATGTTCGGGATGTTTCTGTTTTCCTCTCGCTGGCATTCACTTTCGCTCTCCGAAAATGTTTAATGTTTTATTTAAACATCTACGTTGTCTATATATATATGTACGTTGATACGTTATATATATTTGTATATATATATATATATATATAAATATATACACGTTGTGAAAAGATTTATAGATTGTTGTGTTTATGTGTCGTATGGATACAAATAGGTTTGCACGACTACTACTACTACTACTCATAAAATTTTAAAATTCATGTTTATGTATATTAATCATTACAATTTATGTGACACAATGTGCCAGAGAGAGAGAGAGAGAGAGAGAGAGAGTTGGTTTTATTCGGTTTATATTGAATTGCGGACTATCCGTTGGTCTTTCATTACCAGAGGCATTTTTGAAAGCACATTTTTTCCCCCATACCCATACTGTACCCTCTCTGCTCTCTGCTGTGTGCTAGGTTTTGTTTTGAGCATTTTTCCTTTTTTTTTTTCCTTCTTACATTTACTTGTTTGCCTTATAAATTTTAATTATAATTATTAGAGCATGAATTATTTTCTATATAATATAAATATAAATGCGGTACATGGGGTATATTGGATTACAAAACATTACATAAAATCACTGTAAAATTCCTGGCTGCTGTTATGTCAATTTAATAATAGGAAAAGACAAAGAGGAGCTAATGCCACTTTAATTGGATATTTCGTATCTTTACATTTTTCGTAGCATTTCGTAGCATTTTGTGCCAAACGTATGACCAATTATTTGCCTAAGGGATCGAGAGCATGCCTTTTGATCTTTCTTATGCCACGGCATATACGTTTCATTTGAACCTAAGGAGAAACGTCTTGCAGGCGCAGTATTTGTGTAGATTTGCAAACCAGAGTCGAGAATGTTGACTTCTTGAACAAAAACACTTATTCAAGCCGACCAACTATCAGCTGATGACAGATCTACATTAATGACAATTGCATGATGTGTCAATGGCTTGCCTTCATAACAGCACGTACGTAATTGTTTGATGGATTCCGGTTCCCGTGTGGAGGAGTTTTGCAAAATGATGCAGTTTTTGTAACTGTACTTTTAAATACCACAACACTGTACTAAAGTTTATAATAAAAAACCTACGAAACTTATTTCGTCCAAGAAAATGTAAGAAAGTACTTAGCGTTATATACACTAAACACGTTCCTAAGATTGCCAAACTTTTCGCATATCACGAAAATTCAAGTTAACGAATATTCAAGAACGAGGGAAAGTATCAGTGAGGCCGAAGCCGTGAGAGAGAGACTGAAGGGACAAAGACTAATTTTTCTAACTACGCCCGAGATTCATAAACAAAAAATCCAATTTAAAATTTCGCGCCATTTTCGAACTATTAGCAAATAATTCTCTTCGTAATGGCAGAAAGTAAGAAATTTTGAGACTCATTTACTGTGCCTTTGCCGATTGAATTCTGAAAATACATGCACAGGGGCATGTTTTCTTTAACAGATTTAATCACGAGCTATGACACCGAGATTCGTTAATGTGTTCGTCTAGATAAACAACCAAAACTAACGCTTCTCTGATCCCGGAAATGCAAGCCTAATGGCTAAACAACAGCAACCCAACATCTGACTGATTTTAAGCTGGCTGCCTAATTGCACCAGACTTTTGCGAAAATTCATTTGAATCGACTATTAGAGTGAATGGATACGTTACCGAACAATGTTGATATAGAATTGACGCTACATACATAAATGGCATCAACTGCCACCGATGCATCACATTTTTTAACTTTGATTTTATAACCGGCTCTCAGTTATTCATTGTCTAGACAGCTGGCATGTTTCGATTCGAAAAAGTGCATGCTTTTGATTTTGAGGTTTTAAAGGATAAGAACATTTATGCGGCTTGCTTTTGTTTCACTAGTGAAAGAAGATCCAGTGCAGCGAGCGAGAGCTTTTTAGTGAACAGTAGCTATATAGGGATTCTTTCGGCCGAATGCTTTGATCAAATATTTTGTAGTGTAGTGTAGTACTTATCCTCTCAATCGTCTTCCAAAGGTGATTTTTTTTTTTATTTTAAATTTGTATAAAATCAGGGTGACGTTAACACTTTTCATTGATTAGCGTGATGTGCACTGTGAATACCTTCCGCCGGGCCAAACTCTTAACAAGAAATGTTAGTTGAGTGTCGCGAGTTTTGAGAAATCGGAATTGTGGAAATATAGATTTTGGTGGTTGCATCCCGGTAGTGTGCCATTTTACACTGCATTGGTTCTTCGAGACCATTCCGCTAAAAATTGAAACCGTAACGTTCCATAACCAGCGTAATTAGCCCCATGTGGCTTCTGGCTGTTCCCTAAACTCAAAAGACCGCCCCGGAGACACAGTTTTGCCTCGACTGGATAGATGCAACTTGAATCGAAGAAAGCTTTGAAGGCCATTCCAAAAATCGTCAGTAACAATTGTTTGGGGAAAACGTTGGCGTAAGTGTGTTATATATGGGGGAGATAGATTTGAAGGCGACGAAAAAGATTTGAAATAATAAATTTACAGAATTTACAGAAGGAAAAATTAAAATTTTACGCACCGCACCTATATATTAATTACGTTTAGCAAGACAATGTGTTTGACAAGAAGGTGTCAGAAGATTGTGTCTGGTCAGCTTTTCAATATAAAACAGAACGTCACCTCCTTGTTTTGCTGAGGTAAAAGGAAAAATTTACGAAATTTTTAGTAAATAAAACATCGATTTACTTATCAGAAATCAGCTCATGAAAAATGCATAAACGAACCATGATATCACATATCCAATGTACTGAACTATTTTTTTTTTTAGCTTCCATTTATTTAATGCAAACTTACTTTTAAATTTTACGTATGCAAAGTCTACTTACTAAGGAGAAGAAGAAAAGAGAGGGGGGGGAGGGAGGGAAAAAAATTTGAAATAAAAGGAAAGAAAATTTACAAATATTTCCCCATGAATACGACGAACGAGCTTTCGAATTAATTTAAATCGGTATGCGCGACTATTTAATTATTCAAAAGTTTATCCACATATTACAACAAGAGAATACATACATACATACATTGGACTAGAATAATCAGGCCTGAATGATTTAATATGTGCTTTATTTATTTAAGCATGTAATGTTGTATACGTGCATATATACAAACAAACATATAAATGAATAAAAGAGGTTGAATACGTGAAATTGTAAATCCTTGTTTACATGCCAATACAACTGCAACTTGTCGGTTTGTCATTTTGCTTGTGTGTGACCGTAGCTATACACAATGCAATGCGAAACAATTGCAATTAATTTCTCAAAATATATCAATCAATCAATTTCTCAATATATATATATTTCTCATATATAAACATATGTATATCCATATATTTGTGTGTGTTTAAAAGCAAAATATGATAACAATTTGCAACTTTTCCATCGTTTGCCTTTTATTAAAACATTTCTATTAAAATATTCGCTCATCTATCACCCAATCATAGGTTCAAAAAACTGTAGTGGAAAGTATTTGAAAAATGGCGATTCTGACTTCAAAGATTGTTGTATGTTCTTTTTCTTTTTATAAAAGGAAAACAAAGTTATTTCCTCAAATTGTCTCCACATGCACACAGACACGGTGGTAGTCAAAGGAGAATTATCAATAACGGAGTGAGAAAAGTGAATTGTTTCCGTGACCTTGACAAGGCCAAGGCGGGTTTATGTTCGCCTTTATAGGCTGTACGAAATTATCCTCACTCCTAACCTTGATATTTATTTAAGCTTTTAAAGTTAACCCATCTGTTATAGCTTTTATGTGAGGGTGAGATATGAAAATATGTTACCCATGATATATCTTATTAGAGAACTGATGGGAGAGAACGTACAATTTTATCTTGTGCCGGCCTACAACAGCAAGACTTGCTTTTTTTTTTTTTAACGAAAATTTTCAATTAATGATACGAAGAACAAAAGTTAAAATCTCGTTTTGGAAATTCGACCTCCAATCGCCGAACTAATTAAAACAAAAACAAGGCTTAGCTTGTTGGGTTTTCGACCTCCTTAACGATATACTCGTGAACTCATCAAGCAGGTAATGCACGTGCAATGTGATATTCGATTATAATGAGAAGACTTGACAAAATGACAGAAATCTTGTTGAAAATTCATTATTATGACAAATATACGATCATAGTGTTCAAATTTTATAAGGAAATTCGTCAAGGATGGATGGACACTAGCAAAAGCTTATAAAAAATGACGGGGTCCATTGACTTTGCGTAACTATTTTATCAATTTATGTTGCTATGGGGCTAAAATTACGAAATCCAAGCGTCACCAGTACCGCCACTTCATTATCTTACACATGAGTTTGCCCTCTGTAGACAAATGTTGAAAGATTTCGTTGAGAGGCTTATTAATGTCGTTCAACAACATTGAAGTTACTTATGCGCAATGAATATGTGTCTGAGCGGATGAAGTTCGAGCACAGGAGGACATAAAGCGAATGAATTCATGTAAATATCAATTGCTTGTCTCTTTTTCTCATTTTCTGGCACTGTAACATCGTAGAGTAGTATGTATGGATTTTCAAAAAATTGTCTTTCAAGTCCATGGACCTCATGGTTTCAAAAGAAGTCCGCGTATTTGTTGTTTCGTATTTCAATTTTTTTTTTTGTGTTTTGTGCTTTTTTTTTGTTGCAAATCAAGAAAAGCTGCAGTTGTTTTACTGATAACTGTACGTATTAAGTAGCAAATGCATGAACGTTACTCATGCTAAACAGAGACATAAACACGCAATGCTGACATTATTTTTTTTTTAAGTTGAAAATGTTTTTTTAATCTGAATAAAAAAGTAATTAGTAGAGTACACACACTTTTAAGTACATGCAACATATTTCTGTATATGATATCGTAAAAATGGCAAAACAGCAATAGCAAGAGTAAGAGCAACAACTATTATAATAATAACAACAACAACAGCAGCAGCAACAAGAATAACAACAAGGAATAAATAACCACAACGAAATTCAGTGAAAAACATGTTCTATTTAAGGACTACAAACCGACGACGAATACGACGACGAATATGTTGGGATATGTTGGGATAATGGGAATGAGTTTTTGGATAACTGTATATATATATATATATATATATATGTGTGTGTATATATAATTTTTCCAACTCTTTACTTCGTCCTGTTCATTGTATTCCTTCTCTTTTAAAATTTTAACTGAAATAATTTACGACATTTAAAATGCAATTCCGCATGAGTATGCTACACGATGGGCGTGTACGTACATATGTATGAATAAATTAATGTACACATGAAATTATAATTGTTACAACTTATGCAGAATATATTAAATTTTTACTATGTAAGTAGTAACAACGATAACTGGAACAAGAGGAACACAACAACGAAAGCACAAACAACACTATAAACAACAAAAAATAAGTCATTTTCTACGGAATATATATTTTGTAAATAAATAAATAAATAAATAAATAAATAAATAGTTGAATGCTTTCAAATAAACTGATTTAATATTTGCCGTTTATTTTTTATTTATGCTTCTTCGTCATTATATTCTTGTTTATCGATGCACAATGTCATGTCGTATTGTATTTTAATTGCAGAGAATGTGAAACCATTGACATTTGATGAAGTTTACAATCAAAGCAGCCCCTCAAACTGCACTGTCTATGTAGGGGGCGTAAATAGTTCGCTTACCTCCTTAAGCGAAGAGATATTGCAAAAGACTTTCTCACCTTACGGCACCATTCAAGAAATCCGTGTATTCAAGGATAAGGGTTACGCCTTTGTACGGTAAGTTTTAGTTTGATTTGAGTTCAATGAAGGGAAAAACAAAAAGAAATCAAAACTTACAACCGCCGCTGCACACAATACACAAAACTAACCATTTTGACATGATTTCGTGACTGCTTGCATTTAAAATTCATTTACATTCACTCACTTTTATATTTGCATTTATTATTATTGTTAAAGGTTCTCTACCAAAGAAGCCGCAACACATGCTATCGTTGGCGTGCACAATACTGAGATCAATGCCCAGCCAGTGAAATGCTCTTGGGGCAAGGAAAGCGGTGATCCGAATAACGCTCAGACAATCGTTAGTCAGGCTCTAAATCCTGCAGCCGCTGGTTTTCCTTATGGAGTCGGTGCGGCTGCTGCTGCAGCGGCTGCCTACGGACAACAATTAGCAGCTACCGGTTGCTGGTATTCACCTACGCCAACGTATCCTACTTCTTCGGCCACTGCAGCTGTAACTCCTGCCGCCTCGGCTGCGGTACAAAATCAATTTCTGCAAGGCATCCAAGGTTATCATTTCGGCCAATACGGTGGTTATCAGCAGGGCTATATGGGGTAAGTTTAATTATCCATTAAAAATCCATTCCATACAAATTTTTGTATACCCGACCAATTTGGGTGTAGTTCGAAAATACTTTTTTGAGATTTATACGCAACGACCCAACCCAAAACTCAACTAGTTTTCGCTCTTGAATACCGAAGTATTCTAACTTTACGTTGTAGTGTGCACGTGTACCTTGATCGATATAGCCTAGTTGCAATACCAATCTGCTTGAACGAACTTCTAACATCCAGGCCGAATTTGCGTCGATATCTTCGAAGAAGAACGTTCATCGTAGATATTACGCAAATGGATAGACAGACAGACGAACTTGCTTAAATACATACAGAGTACGTTTGACAAAATGAATAACATCCGAAGCTGAAAGCAAGCGTCGCCTATATCCGTAGTATCAATTTGAGGCCAGAAAAGGTCAACCAACACAGTTCGGCAATACATCGATTAGCTCCAGCTTGTGGAAATGATAGATTTTCGAAAAAGTGCGATCCAGTTACACCGCCAGCTTAAAATCCACAGCAAATTGTTCAGTGCTGATATTGGGGAGGCTGTTTGACTGTGTTCCTTGAGTTTTGGTAGCTTCCGATCCGGCAGTTCTGCGAGTTTAGATAAGCGAAAGGATGAGCGTAAGCCTCATAAGGCCTTATCATGATGTTATTCATGTATCGAGGACACCTTTTTTTTTTTTTTGAGAAGACTACTTGAGTAAAGCAGCCATCTACAATAATTTTTTTGACTTCCCTGAGATGCACGATTTCTTCATTGTCTTATAGGCTGTATAGGGTAATAAAGACCCGATAAATTATTACACATTTTAGAATAGAGCGAACTTCTGACTTGATTTTGCTAATGTTTTAGTTTTTGTTTTTTTTTTTTTTTTTTTTTTTCTTTTTATCACACACACACACACAC
>KK502607.1:30197-58055 GCA_000688735.1 Glossina austeni
AAATAATAATAAAAAATAATAAATAAATAAATAAATAACAAGAGGAATAGTATAAAAGTTATGAGACGAGAAATTAAAACAAAGGGAATATTTTTAAATCAATCTTTATTGCAGAAGAAGAAGAAGAAGAAGATGAAAACACGAAGAGAAAAAATAATATTTAGTAAATACTTGTAAAAATCGATGAAATGTTATTTGGGAAGAAATAACAACCAAAAATCATAACAAAACATTTTTATTAAAAGAAGAACAAAAGCCATCGAAATCATTATTTGCTAATAATTTTAAAAAAGCAAACAAAAACTATACAAAGAAAACCAAAGGTATTCTTATTACAACACAAGCAACAACCAAATATACAGATCAAAAAAATTATATAAATGAAGAAAGAAATAATGGTTGGGGGGGTGGTACCCATATGAATATATATAGAAAATTATACATAGTTACACACATACGACACATGCAAACGAATAAGGTGACTTTATACGCTATCAATAAACACACAAATACATGAATGAATGAATGAAATCAACAAATTATTTTTCCATACTCATACGCTAAAGATTATTGAGATATGCGAACACGTTCGTGCAGAGAATATTGCAAATAATTTTTTAATATTAATTATAATTTACTTATCAATATTATTAATAATTGCAAAAGTTTGCGTCCGTCTATCTAATCCAAAATAGCCATGGGATTTGTTTTCTTCTCCAAGGGAATGTTTTTGTCAATGCCTTTTACTTTCGTCTTGGCGTTCATTAGCCGTGACATTTAGGTAGGGCACTAATACTATTTTACATCCTTAAACTTCTCGACTTTCTTTCATCACACAATCGTCGTCGTTTCCGTACAGTGCTTTACGATACGTTTATAGAAAGCGCTAAATCTTTTTTTCGAAACGGTTGGCAGTTCACTTGCCTCGAAAAGCATGGTCTCCCATGAATGGCTGCTATTCATACATTGACTTTGCGTAAAGGATTTCATCAAGTTCAGTTTTCAGGAGAATCGATGTAGACCGATTTTGGGTATTGGGTGGCGCATTGTTGCATTGAACGTGATAAGCATATTTAGGATAATATTTGTCTTTTCTTATTGCTGCGAAACGTATTGATTTTTTTTTTATTTTGTATGATTTCAATTTTTTCATATTCCAGCCAAACAAAAAAAATATTATGCATATAATAATAAATATATTTAGATAATTGTATACAGATGTTTTTTTTTTGTACACCTCTCCCCTGGGCAAACGAATGTGGTGAGAGAGGCAGAGTATATACTATAAGGTATCAAATTGTAGATTTACATTTAACGTGTATATCTACACACAAATATACATAATTATAGAGATACATATACATATATTAAGTAGCTAAATGTGTCGTAGCAGAATCTCTAGTTGTTTAGTTTAGATTTAAGTCGAAGTAGAATAAAAGGAAAAATATATAATAAAACGAATCTAAAAGAATTCAAGTAAAAACGGGCAAAACATGCAATAAATACGTTAATATATATTACATTATACATTAAGACACAAAAACATACACACAAATTCAAGCAGACACACACATGCAAAGTAATCGCACACAAATTCAACCGCAGATATTTTTACTCATAGAAATTAGAAACTGACAACATGAAAAATGGTGTTATGTATGTATGGATGTATGTATGTATGTACAAGTACAAGTATGTACAACATTCATATATGAAAATCTGTAGATTATAGATTAATTTGATGATAATCATTTGATTGTATATGTGTGTATAAGTGTGTTGTACATATTCTTTTTTTTTTTTTTTTCTTATTTTCATTTTTATGTTTGCTCGTTTTTTCATTAACAACAGTGATGGTGGAGACGGGGGGTGAGGATGATGGTGTTGATGATAGCCTATATCATCATATAGGATTTTGGTGAAAATATTAAAAATCATACATAGTTAAGTAAACATAAAAAAAAAAGCACAAAAATTAAAAATATGTTTTATGTTTTAAAAATAAAACTTGAGGCTATAACAATAAAATTTATGCATTTTTATGATGTTAATTTTTGTGTGAGTTTAAGCAATGAAAAAAAAAACAGAAAACATAAATTGAAATTAATAAATTTTGTTAAATTATTTATACATTTTGTTATAAAAAAAGAAAAACAAAAAAAAAAAAATAACAAAGAAAAAAAAAAGAAATCCTATTACTATTGGGTTGGCAAGAAAATAATTTCGGTATTATATATTTCTTTTTCCCTCTCATATGTGTTGACGCCATTTAGGGGCGATGGAAATACAAGGAGAGCTATGGAAAAAGGTAGGAAAATAGAGAGACGGGGGACAGCCAAATTTTCAAAAATGTTTCATCAACCCTTTACATACACATCGCCTTGTGTGCAAATAGATATCTTAAGTTGTGTTTCAAGTTTGAAAATTATTTATATTTCGAGAAATTTTTATACATTTCATCTTAAATACGTTTCGTCAGTTTGATGCCCAATGGTAATAGATCCATATAAGGATATGATATATTGTTGGGAGGCGAAGTTTTACTCATTACTCTCATGGCGTACGCTAAACATTTATCATTAGTTTTAGTTATTCAGGTCAAAACTTGGTAATTACGCAAGGCACAGATTGAGCGCAGGCCCATTTAGGTGCAGCCAACGCTTCGCTCTTTCTAGCCAAATATCAGGCACACGCCCATTTGGTTGCGACCTTATTTATTTCTCTTTGTTCATTTCTTTCTGACCGTCATCTTGTTACATGAATATAGGGGATAGCTGCAGCCTTCCTCTTCTATTTTTCAATCAATTTGTTACACTTTCAGCATATCCCAGTAGGCTAGAAGACACTGTCAACTTCATCAAGCTTCATGTAAATTACAACCATTTTAGCATTGAGCTCTATTTTAATTCTTCACTTCGGTGACTCTCCGTTTTCTCCTTTGACCGCTGTACAAGTGTACATACGATTTTATTGATATATTTTTCGATGATAGCTTTCTTCTTACATTCCGTGTTTTCGGTGGGAGTGGGTAGCGAGACCGTAATGGTCTCGTTGTACCGCAATTCGCTTCTCCAAGTGTAAAGATACTGTTTTTTCGTCGGACCACACGTAAGTGAAACTGACTCCAGAATAAAGGACAAGTAGCTCGCCCCTTAATGTCTGATTGAAGACTCCTCTTCCCTTTTTAGTAGGCAGATCTGCAGAAACTTCCGAAATGTTTTCTCTTTTGTTTAACTGTGTGTGTGTGTGCTATGAGGTAGTTCGTTACATATCTAGTTATTTGTAGTTCACACATAGAGTGCATCTTTGTGCTCAAGTATCAGCTGCAGTTCAACGATGAAGGAACCGGCAAGTAAACCTCACACTCGCTGAAATCTATTAAACAACATTCGTAACGTTTGTTGTGGACTTAAAACTTCAGACTGCTGAAGTTCATCGGCAAACATAGAAACATCTGATAAGGGATTTTGACTTCAGCTCATCTTTATCTTTAATCTTTGTCAACTTTTCACATTTTTCTAAGTTATATAAAATTCGCAAATGTCACGCACAGCAGCAGATTGATCGGTGATAACTTGTGCGGCAGTGGTGGCAAAAAAAAAAAACAAAATAATCAAATGTCAAAAATTAAAGTCCTCGCTATATATAGTCTACCAAGCGTATGGGAAATTATTTTAAGAAATGATCTAAAAACAACGCTTTGCAAATAAACGCCTTCAAAACCCAGAAGCTTGAAATTGTAGGTTTTGAAACAAGTTTGAAGATTGCGCGGGAATTTCGGTCCGACCACTTTCTGGCATCCGAAAGACAGCACAAAAGAGAAGGAGTCAGACTTCGATATTTGCGTGAATGACATAAAAATAGCGTAGTGTGTGACGAACATTCAGAATCATTAAAAACAGACTCTCTATTAACGAAGGCGTTAGGAACTTACTTACCAAGCAACCCAAAATATGTACTTTTTTATTATAAGAAAAGGAAAGAAATTTGCATGAATATTAGCTAAAATAATTGTAAAAAAAGCTAATATATGCATGAACGATGAAAAATATATTGTTGACCAAAAAAGTAATTATATACATAGCACATGTACTTATATATTTGGAAAAAGAAAAGAACAGCATACTACAAGTAAACACAAACAAAAGAAACAAAACTAAAAGTAAGTAAAAAAAAAAAAAAAAAAGAAAAACACAAAAACAAAAGAAAATAGAAAGAACAAAGAATAGTTAAGTTATATACAAGACATCTAGGTTTTTAAGAGCAAAAAATAAAACTAGAAAACTACTACAAGTAAAATAAATATATAAATAAATAAATAAATAAATAAATACATGCAATATATACATGTATATGTATATGTACAACAGAATAACATAAAAGTAAGAAAAAATTAAGTAATCAAATCACAAAAACTAAAAGAATTTGCAATCGAAAGTCGAAACAAAAACAAAAACAAAAACAAGAGAAAACCAAACATACAGAATATAAGAAAAAAAGTTGATTTGTTTGTTGATGTTTGAGCTACATATCAGTAATGAATGACAAAAGTAGATGATACCAAAAAAAAAAAGTAAATAAATAAATAAATAAATGAAATAAATGAAATAAATATATGAAAGAAAAACAAAAAAAAATTAATAAAAAATTATGTATGAAAAACAAAAAATATAAAAAAAAAAAAGATAAACGAGAATGAAATAATAAATTAATAACAAAAAAAAAAAAAAAAGGGAGAAAAAAAGGAAGAGAGATAACATGAAATAATGATAATACAAAAAATATTTTAAGATATTATATTTATATTTATGTGTGGTGGTGTATTAAATGCGTATAATAAAAATGAAATTTGTCGTCGTAGGGATCTAACGATATGCAATATATTATATACACATGCATACATACATAATTTATTTACGTATAACAACAACAACAATAACAACAACAACAACAACAACAACAACAATGCATCTCCGAAAATAACTAACAAAACATTTTGTTACACATTGTGCGATGCGGGATGTGTTAGCATTAACTTTGCACTTTCCTTACATTTACTTTATTAATCGGGAACAGTTTTTTTTTTGTTTTTGTTTTTTTTTTTTAAATATAAAAGGAAAAAAATGGTTTAAGGCAAATTTGCAACAAAGAATGAAACTGAATTATATTTAAATAGAGAATAAACATAAAAGATGGTTATGTTGTACTTTAAAAATTTCATCAAATTTGTAAATGGTTTGCTTTATTGACGGTATACGTGCTCAGGAGTTAAAATTAATGAATTTTCATACAAACAATTGACTCAATTCAGAGTCACTTTTGGCATCGATGCCTACCCGTCTGCCTCTATGTCCGCCTTGTTCATTGTGCGTCGCAAGTTCGTAGTTATTTCTATGAAATTTCATACGGCGTCATGTTTCGGTCCAAGGACGAATCTTACTGAAAATGTTTCGGGTCGGACCATTTTGTCGAACACTTCGCATAAAAACATTGCTCTGAATAAAGTTAATATTTAATGGTGGGTCGCGTCCCACTCTAGTCTTTTCACTTCTTCCTTTGTAGGTTTTTGTGCACGTTTCTGTGTATTAGGTGAAGGTCAATATATAAAAAAATTTTATACGAGGTCTGCGAAATTAAATGCAATTTTTTTACATTGACAAGTTGCCCGTTCAGCAAGCAAGTAAACATACATCCAATCGGTGACAGTATAGTCGTCTTCACGTCATGTACGTAGCTTTTATTTAGCATCGGAAATGCATGTGAACACAATTAATTTCGTATTTTGTTTCGTGTTCTGCTAAGATTGGATAAAATAAGATTTGGAAAAGGCATAAATCTGAGGAACAAAAATATTCCATTGGGACAATCAATGTACTCCAGTTAGAAGAAATCGAAAAGACTTAAAATATATATTTTTAGAAAATCTATTCTACTTAACAAACTCGATATCTCCCTTTGACTTCCATGAGTTTCCATATGCAAATAAATGCGAGGATGCTCTTCCAGAATGGGATCCATTCAGTCACCAAAAAGACGTTGCCTAAAATGCATTAAATTTAGGAGCGACTGTACACAGCCTTTCACTGCCGCAGCTATGTTTCGAATTATTTACCGACCGACGGCCCAATCGTAGACACATTAATGTTTGATCTGAGATTTTCTGCAATATCTTTGCAGATGTTGTTTAATACTGAACTGAATCCTTTTCATTCCTATGCCGAGCCATACTCGGTATTAAATTATGTAAAATTATGTTTTTTTTTCTCTTTTCTTTCAAGTGTTAAGTGCATCGTATTCCGAAGATATTTGCTTCTACTACGCTAACTTTTTAAGTTCCTTTTGCAAATTGATTAAAGAGTTAGTGGTAGCTAGAAAAATAAAAGAACGGACTTAGGGAACATAAGCTATGTGAACTTTTTCTGATGAATGCCAGATTTGAAATTTTTTTGCAAAATAGACGACATAGTTAACTTTTTGTTTTTTAAATCTACTTATTACTCCAAATCTATTCCCTCGCCTTCGGATACAATACACTTATGCCAACATTTTCTCCCATCATCGAATCGTTGCCCATTGTCAATTTCTGGAATGGCCTTCAAAGCTTTCTTCGATTCAGTTTATATCCATCGGGTCGGGTAAAAACGATGTTTTGAGTCTTGAAAATAACCAAAAGTCACATGGGGCTAAATCAGATGAATACGATAATTGTGGAAAATTAAGATTAAGGTGTTAGTGAAATGGTCTCAAGGAAAAAATACAGTGCGAGATTACGCATTATTTTGATGCAGAAACCAAGAGCTATTTTTCTACAATTCCGATCTCTTTTGCGACCAGCATCAGGTGAACATCGCATAACACTCAGATAACATTCCTTGTGAACAGTTTGACTCGACGGAAGGAATTCATAGTGGCGGCCATCACGACCATTGGAGAAATCTGTTAACACCGTAATCTCCTTGACTTTTGGGCGAGTTTAGCGCGGATCTTAAGGCCTTATTTCACTCTTTGCACGATATTTGCTCGATTGTGCGTTTGTTTCCAGATCAGACGGGTAGATTCAACGTCTAACGCAAAATTTTTATTCGAATTTTTAATTCCTTTTAATTTGTTAAGTAAAACTCTAGGTAATACTTGGGTCGAATTTCCTGCATTAACATATTCTGCGGTACCATTTGCCGTTTAAGGCGTCTTCAGCAAGTAGACCTAATAGATTCACAAATCACTTCGACAGTCTTACAGCTTTCTGACGCATACATATGCAAAAATCTTCACATATATGTCTTATTACGATTTAACAACAATTACTGATCAAAGGAGAGAGTTGCTGGAATTCTTTTCCATGGTGTGCGCAGTCAAGAATTTGAAAACAACAATTTCACAATTTCACAAACGCATCATCTTCAAATCAATTTTTAAATGAAAATGCTTTTAATTTTAAACGTCGGTTTAGATCTCAATTTGGTTTTAATAGAAAATCTAAAATACAAATGAATTTTAGTCAATTTACATCAAAAAACAAGAAATTAAAAAAAAAATAAAAAAAAAATAAAAAAAAAAAATTACCCATAGATAGATATATAATATGCAGAAAAAATATATATATATAAATGACACTTTATATACATAAAATGAAATAAATGAAAATAAAGGCGAGTAAGAATGCATAAATAAATAAATTCCCAAAAAATGTCAAATCAAACGTATACAACAAAACAAAACAGTAAAACACTAAACGTAAAAAAAAAAAATCAAATATTTGAGATTTTAGTATTATATTAAATGAAAAGGAAAAAAGGATAGTGGATATGATAAAAAAATCAAAAAAAATAAAAAATAAAAAATAAAAAAAAAAATGAAACAACAACAACTGTAAAATCAACTACCTATTTATACAAAAAAAAAAAAAATAAAATAAAAATAAAATAAAATAAAAATGAAAATGAAAAAAAGCCACGAGCCAACACACAGAAAAGTTATTAAATAGCAATAAAGTAAATAAAATACGCAGCAAAAAACATAAATAATGGAGCGAATACTAAATAATTTTAGATGTATTAATGTAAATGTCACTGTAACAAAACAAATTATCAACGGGGTAAAAAAAAACAAAAGAAGGATATAACTGAAAAAGCATTATTCGTTTTAGGGCGACTATTGAACATCCACTAGCGCTGTAAGGTTCGATATATTTGCAAGGCGAGCTAACACTTTGTCGATTAATATTAATGATGAACATTTCCTTTACATCGAATCGTTTTATTCAAATATAAATTTTTCAACTTATGTTCGATGTTATCCAGCAGAGGCAGTGAGCTGGTACAAACAAACATATTAATTTCATCGCATTCCCTACGTGAGTTGAAAGGGTAAAGTTTCAATTACTAGCTATGAATAGTTTTAATGTTTGGTAAGTCCCAGCAATTCTAGGGTGATTTCATAATTATGTGTACACTTGATCAGAATACTGCTCAATAGGTAGAAGGTATCGAAATTATATATTTTTTTTTTTTTTCGTTATTTTTCGTCTCACACTGCAAAGGTATAAATTTGTACACGTAAAGCATTTTAATTCTGTTATTAATCTGTTATTAATCTATCTAGCATTGTGGGTCAGTCTATATAAATGAACATGCGATGCCTACATTTTTCACCAATGAAAAGTTATTAGAGCTGAAGGAAATTAGGAGTACTTTAATAGTATATACATTCTAAATTAATTGAAATTGGGTAGAGATTGAGTTGGTTTTTCGTCCACGATGTCGTCTCAACAGATGCCTACAGAGAAGCCGTTAATGTCTCCGTACAAGTTAGAACACAAACGAGGAATTATTTTATTTCCAACTACTTTTGGACGTGAGTTGACATAGCTTAACATAAATTTCATTAGCGTTTAAAATTTATAGATCGTACTGGACTTGTGCGATATTTTTAATTGAGTCTTTAATTCATGTTTAATATCCGTCAAGATACTCTATGCTTTTTCTTTTTTATATTTTTACCATATATCGTATTACCGATAAGAATCGATATTCGTGACGGACATACGGACAGCACATTACTTCGTATTTCTGAAACGCAAAAAGAAATCCATCGAGCGTACTCTGATAGTGGATGTTAATTAGTTATATAAGCAAATGAATATTTGCGTACACCTAACAAATACAAATACATTTATCGGTATTTTATATACTTAAATATATATATATATATATAAATATACAAATCTATATATATACATATATATATATATATATCTACGCAATTTTGTATGTATTAAAGCACTCAAGCAATTGATTGTGAATTTCGTTTCAAAAAACAAAAAACTGAACAAATCGTAAAAGTGTTGAAAACCCGGAAAATGTCGTTAAGGAACTTAAATATATTTATAAGAAACTCATTATGTATGGCAAACATAATTTATGATCACATAACAAACAACGCTCAACACAACACACGTATTTATTATATACATATATATAGATACATATATATATATATACATGTTTATACAAATAAAAGCATATACACGTACACACATGAAATTAACGCTACTTAGCATTACTACAGTAAATGATAATAAGAATAAGAAAATGTTAAAATATACAAAAACTCATCCACACACAGGCACACACACACACACACACACACACACAATACAGTGAATCATGGCTGTATTTGAAAGAAAGAAATGAAATAGATATGTATGTATGTATGCATGTTTGTATATTAAAGATTTCCAGAGAATCAATCCTCTTTAAAACCAAGAAAAAGAAAAGAAAAACAAGAGAGAAAGAAAAGGAAAACCCTTTTAAAAGTACTCATAATAACCAGCAATATCTGCACACATAAACACACATACACACACAAACGACGTATGAATTATAATTCAAAGTACACATACCAGTAAAAGAACATAACGAAATCTTAGTGTCTCGTAGCAAATTTTATGTAATAAACAAATACATATATATACATATATATATATATAATATATATATGTATATATATATGTATATATATATATATATGTATATATATAATATATGTATATATATATGTCTATATATATATATATATATATGTCTATATATATATATATATATATGTCTATATATATATGTATATATATAAATATATATGTGTATAAACGTATATATATATATACATATTATATAATAAGCAAAATGTTAGGTATGCATATATATTAAACAGCATGAAAATTAACAACAAATACATATAAAAAATGAGGTAAATCCATCAATGAGTAGCATTAAGTATACAGATGTATTATATATATATATATATATACGTATTATATATATATATATATATATATATATATGTTATATATATAATATATATATAGATATACATTTCTATTATTACATCTGTATATTTATTTAAATGTAAGAAAACAACAACAACAAAAATATGTTCGTAATTGTTATAAAAAATAAAGACAAAAGGAAAAGTAAAAAAAGAAAATCATACATTATTAATAATAATAATAATAATAATAACAAAAACAACAACAACAACAACAACAACAAATAAACAAAACAAACAAAAAGATCAAAACTAAAATATAAATTGAAAACCAAAAATGAGCAAAATTTAAACGAAAAACCAAATATAATGAAATAAAATTTAAAAAAAAATAATTAAATAAATTATGAGTTATTAATTAAGGTCGTAAAACAGCAAAATACAACAAAAAGAAAAAGAAAAAACAAAACATAACAAACAAACAAGAAAAATTATATTATATTATATACATAAATGAAAAATATTGAAAAATGAAATAAAAATATTAAGAAGGAATAAAAATAAACATTTTTTAAAAACAAAAACTTGCAATCGATGTTTCTCTTAAAAGTTCTCCTCACATTTAGATTACGAACGAGCATTGAATTTGAATGCATTTTTATATGGACACATAGCCCTACTTTTCTTCAACGAAGAAGTAGTTACAAATTAATTATTCCCTTCTTTGATAGCATTCGAATCTCGCATGCGAAAAAGCACTTATTTCTTAACCCGATTCACCGATTCAAGGTAAGCACTGCCTGGCAAAATAAAGTCTGGGTTTTTTAAGTCGGGTGCAGATTTACTTCTGCGAGTTGTGAATGTATTAACAAAATCGAAAATTTCATTAAATCTTGTTGCTTGTAGCTGGTCAGTTGTCCACTGAAGGTCATTAAAAAACTAAGTAATACTACATTTCTGGCAAATTTTATACCGATAACCGCTACAATTTTTAGGTTTTTTTTTTTAAATATGGACCAATCGCTTAGGAGTAGCTTCCTACATACGTGTAATGCGTCAGAAGAGATGAGGAAAGATAAAGAGAGAGCGAGAGAGAGAGAGAGAGAAGCTGTACGACCAATTGGTAAGTGTTACGCCTTTATCAACTGATCGCTCACTGTAACTAAAGTCACGATCAAAGGAATAAAATCTTATACGTTGCTGGAAATAGTGAAAATGGAAACGATTCATTTTTTGAATAGTTAGTTATTTGTTGTGGCCATTGCAAGTTCGAATACTATGACCTCTTCTAACATTGACCTGTGTCCGTGTCATAGGGCAAGTATCAGTTTCCTATCCAAGTGTTGCGCTCGTCATACTTCAAGCAGCAGATATATGAACGATCAGAAGCATGACGTCAAGACGGCAGAACTGTAATCTGATAAAGACTGTAAGGTGCTTGCATGTATTTTGATCAGCGATATCTATCAGTGAAAACGATAAAGTAATGTGAAGTATCCATGTACACGTCAGTTAAATAAAGTGATTTTGAACCTTCTCAACATAAATTAATTTCGTTATTAGAGTTCTTCGGTGCGATACAGATGCTAGTCATGGAACGCTCGAAATGCATATTCGATTTTCAATGCTTTTGTTGTTTTATTTGAAGAAATGTGCTGGTAAAGCCCATCAAGCACTTGTGGAAGCTTATATGGATGCTGTTCCCTCATATCCTAATTGTCGGCTTTGGTTATTTTGGTGATTTCGATGTCAAAGAACGACGTGACGGACCGAAAAGATTCGAAGACAATGCTCGCTCAAATTCTGAAAAGACCTTCGAAGTTGATGAATCAACCGTTTCTAGACGTGCACATGCGATGGGATAGATCTAAATAGAGGGAAAATGGCTACCATGCGAATTGACTGAAAAGTCCGATTCAAGCCGTCTCAACATCGCGGTTTCATTGCTAGTCAGGCAAAAAAAGAAAAAGTTTTCTATGGCGTATTGTGACTGGCGATGAAAGGTGAATCTAGGGAATCCGGGAAGAGCTACCCACAGGGACACCGAAGTAGAATTTTCATAGTCAGCAACTGGTAGTTGACACGTAAACGATATTTTTCCATAGAACTCATAAGAGTTCTTTGTAAGATAAACAAATAAAAGCAAGGCTGACCATTAAATGTTCTACGGCGCTTCGCTTAATACATTTCAAGTCATTTATTTTTGTGACGAAATAATAAAAATAGCACCTGGTTTTCATATTAACGCATGTGTTTCAAAGGAGGCCTTATATGGGAATTGGGCCCGAACACGAACACGACATGGCCTAAATCGATCAAATTTAGTTAAGGATATGTACGTACTTTCGTCATAAAGTAATAAAAATTATACTTTGCTGCCATATAAAGGCTTAGGCTTTTTATTAGAACTCTTATAGGAGGTAATTTTAGAAACTTAGAACAACATCTACGTCATCCAAATTTGCTAAAATTAATCGCTATTTCAAACTATCAGTTTGCGTTTTAAAGTATAGATTAGACGTTTTCTGCCGCATAATGCTATGATATTAAAGACCAAGTTACAGGGAAGCGGGTTCAAAATATTAACGCAGCCGATCCAAATTTTGGACATCAATTAAATGTATCGAAATATTATACTCGATGATCTATGTTGAGATATTTCGAAAACTGCAAATCGGATTTTTATATGAGGACTTTGTGAGATATGGCGTTATGTAAGGAGCAGTAGCAAAAGCGGTCCAATCCCATCTACCTTCAATCGATTCAAATACGCCTGTGCGACAAATTTCGTCCAAAGGTTTAAAAAATTTGCGACCTGTAGGTTGAATACAAAAAGCCATAGGCAGGGATCGAACAGATAGGCAGCCAAGCTTAAATCGATTCTGAAAATTGCTCTGAATTGCTGTAAATCCATCGGAATGGTACACACGTCTATTTAGCATCCTAGTCCCATGTTATCGAACAGGTAGACTAAGAAAGCAAAAAAATTGAGGAAAAGCAATCCGCAAGCACCGCGGCTCGCCTTAGATAAACGATCGCGATGCTTCAAATTTTCAAGCACTTTGTTCGCTACATCTGGTCGCTAGTAACGCTTTCAACATTTATTTTTAATGCATGGACAGAATCTGCTTAATTGCTACAATCCATAAACATTAGTCCAAAGCAGTTAAAACTCGGGTCTTTGAACCTTATTCGCGACGGGAATATCTTTAAATTTTTGCCTCACAAGTCAATTGAGTGAAGTGCTCTGCGATATGTATCTACACAAGAACCACAACAAACTTCTAGCTAATGTCAAGATGTCTCGTGGATTCCTTTCACACCAGAGCCTCATCTGCGAAGTGCAGAGAAAGAGCGTTTGGTCATTTCGATAGAAAGTTTGGATAATTTCCTGTACCTGTCACTATATGCGATAAAGACCCTTATTTACTGAACAAAACTAACATGCACTTTACAGTAGTGGTAAGTACAGTACAACACGCATTACTAGTTGCAAAGCAAGAAAAAGGATGAAATGGATAATTAAAAAAACACTAAAACTTACTCAAATCAAAATTTTTGTTATTAGTACTTATACTTTAAGTCCAAACGACAAGAGCATGTCAAATTGGTCTCCAATTGTGTCCCATTGCATTTGTACCTTAGTTCTTGAAATCATTATTAAAATCGTCAATCCTTACCATCATCGTTATGGTTCAAGAAAGGGAAGGGAAGATATTTGAATATTTAACGCCTTTCGTAAGAACGTGGAATACGCTATTGAGAATTTCTCATACACTACTACTAATGCAAAGGATATCAATAATATGAATGGAGAGTACTTTTACAACATCCTCGAAGAGTTTTGCTTCTTGGTTTTATAGTATTTTGCCAAAAATTTTGCAACGTTTGTTTTTACCATCTTTAGGAAAATGGAAAGAACACTTGCACGTGTTTATCTTAAATATAGACAATAGAAAAAGCTCGCCACCGATTTTCGTTTTAATGATTAACAGTTTTGTGCAATTTTTTCTTTTAATTAGCCTTTCCTCTAATTCGATTCAATTTATGCTCAAAGCTGAAGTCATGCCACCTTTATTGCTTTTTTCCTTTGATAATGTTTTTCATCGTCATTTTTCGTTTGTTTTTTTTTGTTTTTTCTCTTCTTTTTTGTGTTTGGTTTCTTTATTATAGGAAATGTGTGTAACCGTGCGGGTGGTTGAACTAAAGTCAGTGCCAAATTTTCGAAACTAATTACCTTTAATTTTTATTTCTATTTTCGACATTTCTTCTGTTTTGCTTCTTTTTTTTTTTCTTCTCTTCTTCTTTTTTTTTTTTCTAGCTTTATATGTTTGACCATTTGTACGCCACATTAGAAGAAGGCCAACTGTAGCCTTAACTAGCGGAAAATCTAATTTCAAATCAAATTAGCATTTTAAAGAGGGAGTGAAAATCTATTGCAGCATATCTTATATATATATATATATACATATACATATATATATATACATATACATATATATATATATATATATAGGTAATATATATATAGGTATAAATATATAAAGAACGTAAAATATATGTAGAGAAATGCTGTTTGCGGTTGCGATTGCGGTATCTGAAGGTGGCCAATAACCACACAAGTAACCAATGGCTGTCACTATTTGCGACCGTAGACCTGAACACCGCCACTTGTTCTACATTCAGTTTATTTTCTGGTTAAACATTTGTTTTTCCTTTTTCCATTTTTTCGCGTCGCTCTTTCTTTTAACACAAATGAATGGAAAGAGTAGAAATCGTCAAGAATGAGTGGATAGAGCAAACCTTGTATTGCATTGAAATTAATTGGTGAATACGTAAAATCTGAGGTTATTTTTATTTTCGTATTGAATTAATTAAATTTTTTTGCTTTTTACATTTTTTTTTTTTTTTTTCATTTCTTTTGTAACCGAAGCCTACTTTTGTAGACACTTGTATATATAAAATGAAAATTTCTATTTGACTTTCAATTTAGGCTACGAAAGCAACATTATCCATGAAAGCTAATGACAATTATGCGCCTGGGTGAATACATGAGAGAACGCTAAGGTGTTTACGCCATTTTAAGACATAAACACTATTAAGAGAATGAAAAATCTATTTATTTTTTTTTTGTTTTTTTTTTTTGTTTAATGAAAAATCAAGTACCTTCTAGCGTAACCATACTTTAGATGTTTTACATTAATGCCTATAAAATGTGAAACATTAATTTTCTTTCATTTCTCACTAACGTTCCAGTTGAGTTGGATTAATATCAAGAAAGGAAAGAGCTTAAGATATTATGAACATTTTATTTCTAGAAAATGTTGTCGCGAACTACTTTCAGAAAGCAATTTTCAATATGTCCTGAAAGGGTATAGTAAATCTGTATGCGCCTTGCATGCCTATAACTGTAAATAAATATAAAAAAATTGCAGAATGGTCGAGAATTGCATCAGGTTGCAACTTTCCCAAGATCAAGATAAAGTAAATGTTCGATAATAACATTATCAGATCCTTCCCGGATAAGATATATGATTTATAGCGTGCAAACTACCCACCAGAAAACCTCGTTACATTACTATACTCTTGAGAGCATTTTGATCACAAAAAATATGTTAATTGATTGAATTTGATCCGCCCGCTCGCTGGTTTTTTTTTTTTAATTTGGCGAACTACTCAGGAGATGACTGCTAGTCGTGTAACGGGGGTGACGGATAGACGGAAATTTAGAAAGAGAAAAAGATAGAGGAATTGGGGACGCATAGCATTTCTCTCCAATAAACAAATGTTACGCCTTTACCGGCTGAGTAGTCTCATGATAGCTACGACCGAAGTAAACTCCACTGCATTTAATTGAGGCCGTGAACTATGGCTTCGTAGTAACGATTCTTACGTAGTAGGCTTCTCTTGCCGATTAAGCTATTAAGCTCTTAAGGTCCCTCTTGGAAAAAACATCCCCCTAACACATCTTTTAACGTGAGACAAATATAGCACAAGCCGATGTGCGACTAACGCTAAGTTCTACTTAAAAAAGGATATAAAGGAAAATGTGATGAGCAGTATGTTGCTTGTCGTTAAAAAATGTGTGAAAAATGTATACGTGACAGTTGGTAGCATGGAACAAGTCAACGTATGCCTAATGTTTAGTTCTGGTTAATGAATACACACAATAATGTTATGATCACTCAGATTGTTGTGTTATTTGGGATAATTAGATACCAAAAAGTTATAAATAAGCACGCAGACCGAACGAAATGGGACTCTTGTTGGAAATATCACTTACAAATCGAATTTTTGCGCAATTTTTGGTTACCTGTCCATTCTTGCGGAAAGTTATTGGATGGCTGGAAGTTTGAACTAAATACGATGAAGCTACGCTTAGAGAACTTTAATTCTGTTTCCATTGATTTCAATAAAGTTTTGAATTGAATTTTGATGATTTCGAGTACAGTTTAAACAGCTTCGCCACCTTCAATTATGCAGAATGCATCTACATGCGCACTTCCCTTTTCCAAAGTTTTTTTAATACAAAAATTAATAATAGCTTGCCCTCGTCTAAAATTATTTTTATCAATTTTTTTCTTGGAAATGTCAACAGGTGCGGTCCCATCTTTATTTGAGATCATCGCGGACAACATTTTTTGAATGTTTTCTGAATGCGCCCGCCTTGCAGCGGGTGGGTTTGTGATAGTCTATAGCAGATCCGAGTTTCATTGGCAGTTAGCAGATCGCTCGATAAATCAATCCATTTAAAGGCATGGTTACCCAAAGCGAATTGGGAGGAGCATGAGCTTCTACCGTGCCGCCTTTTTCCCGTCCGATTGGAAGGTTTACTTGCAAATTTCCACACAGTTAAAACCATTATTTACTTTCAATTTTCATTGTGATCGCTGCACAAACACTTGTCATGTCATAATAGCTTTCGATAGAGCAGCAAACAGTAGGCTTTCAGCAGCATGCTGGTTAGTTATATCATTTCAATTATAAACAATATGGAATAATTAATATATGCTTCTCGTTGCTAGTATAATAACTACTTTGTAATTTAATTTACTCGTTTAATTAACACAATTGCAATGTAACAAAACCAAGCCGGTCACCGGCTTTTCATTACTTATTCTCCTTTTAATGCATATGTACGTACGTAAGAACTCCAGCAATATTCCTATGCATGGAATCCAAGACAGCCTAAACATCTTCCTCCGTACAGTCCAGTACAAAAGTCGTCTTATTAAAAATTTTTATGCGCATAATGAAGTTGTTTTCGTTTTCCCTTTCGCTTCGTCAATTCTCATTTCCAGCGTAAAGTTAAAATGAAAACATTTTTATTGTTGTTGTTATGTTAGTTTCATTTTTTTGTTTTTTTCTTTTGCTTTTCCTTGCTTTCTCGAATTCTTATGGTTAAGTTAAATTTAATTTTTTTCTATTGTTGGTATTTATTTATTTATATTTTTTTCTTTTTTTTTTTTGCTGCATACTAATGAGGTTTTTTGTGAAGGTAAACTAGTTCCGTGCTTTTAATATCCTTTTAATAATATTATTGGGATACCAGTAGAAGTGTTACATTAAGGTTTCGCATATTTTCGAAATGTGTGAAAGGATTGCATTACTTTGTTATGCTATAGAATATACCGGTCAATAAGTGCCGGGAGTAAACAAAAAATGCCAGCTTTTTCTTGGCAGAACTCATTTTATTCAGCGACAAAACTTCGTTTAAAAGCGCTACAACCATTCCCAGGCTTTTCTATAATTTCGACGTCAAAGTACCTTTCATTACGCCCAATGACCTCCTGTCGAAGTAAATTATTAATTGAACTGTAAAGATCACTTCACCTTTTAAAATTCATTTGAAGATACAGATTGTGCGTCCAAAATTCCCATCAAACCCACAACTAACAGTAATCGAGGACGCGAAGAACCTTCTTCCAATAACCGAGAGAAAGAAGCTGATTAGTTCAACTTTAACTGTCGTAAATGTATAAGTTTAAGCGATTGATAGTGAGCGACGAAACATCGATAATTCGCTCAGAAAAGGTGATAACAAAAGCCGCGAGAAACCGCATAGCCTGACATTAAAGCAAAACTAATTACTCAGCCATTTTGTGAACGGCATTTGCCAGACAAATCGACCAGCTCGACTAATAATAATAATTACAAGAACTGTACCTATGGAACAACTCAGGTGCACCTCGCGTCTTGTGTAGTGCGTCAAGTTGTAATTCCGTTAGGTTATGCTTAAAAGGAAATACGGGAATCGGGTCTACCCTTCTACCCTTCTAACGAAGTGTTGCATCAGGAATGCACTCTTCATCAATTTTTCTTCTTTTTAAATCGCTCATGTTATGGTCTTTTACATTCGGTAGCTGCACAATTGGGCCGATAGTGGAAGTGAATACAATCCACTTGCAGCATTGCCATGTGTGAGAAAATTGAATTATTTGAAATTTGAATTTAGGCATAGCGGGTCGGGCTCGATTGCCCATGCTTGGGTTACATTATGGTACGTTTGACAAAATAACAATAAATGCTTACATAACATAGTGGGCTCACTGGGTTTTATAACTTTATCGTGTAATAATAATAAATTTATTGAAATCTTCATTTCGGAAGGATCACTACTTTCTAGGCAACCACTTAAATTGAATTTTTAAGCTTGAGAGGATCGAAGGTCGAAGAACTTGCACAAATAAAAACATTAATGCGGTTATTTACGCAACGACATTTCAAAATAAAACACTATATAGGAAGGGGTCGAAAAAGTGATCCGATGCGAACCATTTTCAACAGCGCACGTCCTTGGAACAAGTTAGTGAACCAAACTTCATCAAAATATCTCAAAAATTACGATATGGGGGTTGAAGAAGACAAGAAGACAAGACGGACACACGGGCTGCTGGACAGATCGATTCAGAGATCGAGACACAAGTAAGAGAAAAAGATTAAATGTGTTTATATAAAACTTTTAAGTAAAACTCCTTGATTTTCAAAGTCTGCAAAAATAAATTATGAGCATTCCAACCAACACATAACTAAAGAGGTCTTCCATTCCTACGTTGACCATCCTGTGCTATATTAGGGATATAAGTTATCAAATTTTCCTCAAAATTTCTCTTGTGATAACTAAAACCTTCCCCCCTTGCCAAGGATGATGACAAAAGCGCCTTCACATCCCAGTATAGGATTTCTTCTTTCCGAAGTATGGACTTCCAGAGAGCATGTGGATTTCATTGAAAATTACCGTGAAGCGAGTGCATTTATTTTGCTTAACTTTAATCACAATACTGCACAATTTCTCTAAGCAAATAAACTGAATTGAAATTTTTCTCTTGTGTAACATCTGCATTAATTAAGTAAAGGTTTTTATTTTTTTTTTTTGTTTTTATCAACAACAACAAAAAAAAGAAGAAGAAGAAAATTTACCTTTAACTGAGATTATAACCTGATTTACTCATTGACCGGTAACGCGAGATACAAAAAAAAAAAAAAAAAAAAAAAATGAGTTCAAATATGGTATAAAAAAAAGTGTAAACGTACAGGTAACAAACTTTTATTGGTTACTTTTGCAGATGGGTGCAATCACGTTACGATAGAAAAATAAAAAAAAAACGGGAAAATGTTAAATAAAGACTAACAATAGCAAGAAAGAAAAATATTTTTCAATTTTCATAAATAACGTTTTGATGTTAAACACGAACGCTAGCATTTTATAACGCCAGAATGGGAAAAGGCATGAGAAATGGAATGAGAAATGTGAATGAAAGTAAGGGACTGGACGGGAAGGCAAGCTTGGTTGGATGACTTCAAAAATTTCACATTTTTCCCATTGCATAGTAAAAGTTTTGCTTGAAGCCAATGCAATTTATATTATACGATATAATGATATGACCCATGACCCTCTAAGGAGTCATTGCAACATTTCGCAACGACGTAATGTAGATGCAAAAAACAAGTACGACAACAGCAACAGCAACAGCAACACCAACAACAACAGCACGGTACTCTAAATACAGCGAAATGGTCGAATGGGGAAATTTTTTGTAAGTATTTTATAACCTGACAGTTAAATGTGAGCAAAATAATTAAAAGTAAGACAAAATATTATGCATTTATATATGTGTACTAAAGTACGTAGCTTTATTGTACGCATTTCGTGTCAATATTTTCTCTTTCAAGTAGAAAAAAAAAAAAAAACAACAATGAAATTATTTCCCTGCTAAAATTAGTTTTTTTTTTGATAAAATTTGAATTTAAAGAAAATATGTTTCGATAAAATGAAAGGCAAACGTACGTAACATGCTTTGTAAACGGTATCGCTCTGAATAATGTGATACATTATCACAAAGCCAGGCACTCAAGCAATCAATCCATTGCGATGAGATTTCTCATATAATGGTTGGATTGCCTAATACTACGGAACTCTGTCTCTTTTCAATAAATGCGTTTTCTTTCTTCAACAAAGACGTTTACTTTTGTTAGATTATTTTAGCACAAATCTTGTCAATTCCTTCATTTGCAATGTAAGTATTAACAATCTACACTTCTATATATCCATCATGCTAGGTATACTAACGGTGTGTCCATTAAGGGGATTTTTTTATACCACCCAGAAGTTGGGTTAACAATAATCCCAGAAATTCGTTGGCAATACCTCAACTAGTTTATTAAAAAAGAAAAAAAAAAATTAATGTTCATTCACTTGAATTAATATTCAGGCTGCTCCCAAGCCAGATAAAGTTGGCATGGGGGGGTAACAACTGCCTACACTTCCGACCGAGTCCCGGCTGAACAGAAAAATCTGTCTTTAAACCTAATTTTGCTACATATATAGAAGCATTCATGGTAGAAGAAATTACTTCCCCGCTGGTCCCAGAATTAAAGCTACTTAGGTTAGGAAGAACGATTGGTTAGAGTCAGTTGTTACCCTCAGTTACCCTCAAATCTGTCTTTAAACCTAATTTTGCTACATATATAGAAGCATTCATGGTAGAAGAAATTACTTCCCTGCTGGTCCCAGAATTAAAACTACTTAGGTTAGGAAGAACGATTGGTTAGAGTCAGTTGTTACCCTCAGTTACCCTCAAGAGCTCCTGCCTCGCTGTATGTAATTTCGTTTTTTGCGATACAAATGCTCATTAATTTTTTCTTTTTATTTGAAGAAGTCGTTTATGTCACTACTTCCCCTTGTTTACCCTGACAACTTGCTGGCTTCTTAGCTCTGAGGGTAAGTTATCTCTTTATCATGACACGAAGCTGTTTTAGTATGTTCCGTGCGACCGTATTGTTCCAGAAAAAGGTTGACCACCTACACCTTTGCGTGGGAAACACTATTATCCTCTCATCTTCACAGGCGGTACGAATTGAATTGTTGTCAAGTGCCAGTATTGATTTTTTTGATTCTCCCATGATTAAGCTGAATCAAGAATATCATCAACAGGATGGCGAGAGGGATCTCTAGGATTCCTAGATCGATTAGTTAAAGTATGCATACGAACGCTTTACTAAAACTTAACTGTTACGCGTTTTTTTCCTTACTACTTATGTTGTTTGTGTTGTTCATATAATTCCCAGAATTGAACGCTCAATAGAGTTTTCAAAGAACCAAAGCACTGTCTTAAGAACTGTCTTATAAACTGTATTGTATACTACTATGATATGCATTAATGCATAAATGTTGCAAAGGTTACGCACTTTTAAAAGAGAGGAAACATTAACAAAAAACAAAAAAAAAAAAAAAAAATTCCAAATGGTCTTCTGACAACAACAAAAAAAAAAAAAAAAAAAAGAAAAAAAAAGTAAATAAATAAATAAATAAATAAGTAAATATGTGTAACTTGATGGGTTTATGTCAAAAACGGGAAACAGGAAATGCGCAAATAGCTGCATAAGATCTCTCTATCTAATGTTTACACGCATACACACGCATACAAATACCCACTAAAATATTTGCATACAAAATATGTGTGAGTTCTCGAGGTGTGTAAGTGATTTCATTTTAACATTTTTTCTCTGCTTCCGTCAATTCATATGCATACGTGTATATAATAAAGTGTGTGAAGCGCAGCAACAGCTAAGCAACACTAAGTAAAGGCCAAAGGATAACGCAAACCTTTAATATGCATTTACTAAATAAATAACAAGAAGAAGAAAAAGAAGAAATGAAATATAAAATATAAATAAAGTGTAGTAACAATAGATAAAAATAAGAAGAGAAAAAATAAACAAAACATCAGCTTGATGTGCATGCAATGCGAGTAAATGCAAGCCGTATGCATGCTCGCATACAAAGTTCTGAGTGGCAGGATATGCTCCAGATAAGCTTTGCGAGAAGAGAGAGAGAGAGAGAGTACTATAATTTAAAACAATAACATGACATTAAACATGCACCAAAGTATGCATGTGATGCCAACAACTCACATACAAACGCACTCACATTGGCATCCATATGCACTCCTTCGCCATTGCATTATTTATACTTGCAAGTGACTATACATGCACCTTTAAAAAAAAACAAACACATACATATATATGTAACACACTTCTTAGTTAAAGCTAAAGGTGAGTACTTTTTCTGCCCTCCTTTGTTTTATATAATGTAAATAAAGTTATAAGAAAGGAACGCACAACACAAAACAATGCTAACTATATCAAGGATTACAGTATAAGATCATGTCAGGTTGCAAAATAGGAACTACGGGTACGGGGTAGGTGGGTACGAATGGTAGGTAGGTAGGTAGGTAGTCGTCATATCTATAAGTTTATAATGCTTCTATAATTTTCTTGCATTTGTGCACGACTATAATAAATGTATGTCCGTATGGTTCTACTTGCAGCCTGCTTTGCCGATAAGCATACAACGAAAGTAAACCCATTTGAACATTGCGTTTGAAACAAAAAGAAAAAAAACGAAATGTACATCAAAACCCCATAAGGTATTTAATATTAAGTTCTTTTTCTTCGTTGTAAGTTAGCGAAGCAGAGTTAATTTTGTCATCTATCCTTTTTATAATTTCGCTACTGTAGGGAATCATTTCCGCACTACATCGGCGATTCGTTACTGTATGATGAAGATGTGCTATGCTCGTCATTTAACTCGCAAAAATTTGATGTGGGAAAACAGACGCCACGAGCTCTGCATAAACTCACAATTTAACCTCGCTTGTTCACTATCACCATTTGTCGGTCCATCTTTTGACTGAAAGCTGAAATTTGCAAAAATGTATAAAGTAAGCGAGCCTGAACGTCTAAGTTGTTTGCTCGTCTATACTTTAATGTATTTTAATTTTCCCAAATAAAATATTGAAATTTGTTTGTCTAGATCTTTTTGATCAGTTCAAAATTTCTTGTTGTATCTATTCGTCTGTACATCCGTTCAGCCCAAGTTCATGAGTCAAATTTTCCAATTGTTCGTTCTTGTCTACTAAAAGCGTCTAGCTTTTAGCTATGTACACTTTCGTGTCCATTCGTCCAGTCCAAGTTCTTGGATAGAATTGTTAATCCATTCGTCATTCGTCTGTTGCCAGAATTTTCAAATGGAATATTGAATCTTCTTGCTAACTAAAGCACAGAATTTGTGATCAGCGTATAGCTTTTACAGCTATAGATGTTCTTCTGTCCATCCGTTCAGTCCAGTTTCTTAAGCGAATTTTTTCTTAAGCGAAATTTTTTGGGAAATAAAGCCCAGACTTGCTTCAAAATTTTTACTTTATTGCGTTTGTCCGTCTATCGGTCTTCTATTTGTGATACTGGTGCGTTCAAAAACTTTAAATAAAACTCAAAGACTCGAGAGGAATTGTCTGCTCTTGTACGTTGCACACATAGGAGAGTTAAGATTGTTAAAGTTGGTATACAACAACAAAAATCAATATGACATTTTTTGTAATTCACAACATCGGTCCCAATCGCTGGAAACCATACAACTGCTAAATATAATTTCAGAATATCATTGTAAGATACTGCAGGTGAGACAAACTAAGAGAAATCCTTCTCCTTTAAGGGCTAACACTACTGCAACAATTTAAGAAACAGGTTTTTGTGAAAACTTTTTTTGTGGAAGAGAAGGTAATAAAATAATCCTTCAAACTCTGATAAGTAACTAATTAAACAAAAAAAAAATTTAACAAAATAATTGCGATATGTAGGTGAAAAGTGATTCGGTTGCAATTGAGCACAACCTGTCTTTTTTTGTTTGTTTGCATTATGTTTCATGTACACATTGTTCTTTCTTAGAATTTTGCTCAATTGTCTAAGACTGCCATGTGCGTTTGTGTAAGTAAATGTGTACGAACAGAGCTTGTTTGTGTTGTGTTTTCTGTAAAGAAGCCAATTTCGTGTATTTTGTTCTAATAAATTTTTTATTACTTCTTATGCACACATACAGACGCATGTATACGTTGTTTCCTATCTTCCTTTTTTATACCCGCGACCAAACGACGAGGTACATTAATTTTGTCCAAACGTTTACACCGCCTGCAATGAAGCTTCAAATATCCTACTACCTATACATATATAGAAATATATCTTTGATCCAATTTGTGCATGTCCATATGTCTAATGTGTGCACACATTGTGGTACACATCCTTCTCCGATCGTTTTCAGATTTGCCAGCGCAACATCGAAGCATCGAAATTTCTTCTTTTTTTTTCTTATTTCTTTTCGCACTTTTCTTAAGGAGAGCGCTTGGCATAAAGGGTTCGACTATAGCCGAATACGATATTCTTACTTGTTTTATTTTACTTTTGCTTTTTGCTGTATTCTTGTCTTTGCGCTCATCTAAGAACACATAAGTTTTAATAAAATACCACCCACCTCCGGTTTAACACTTGAAGAATCCTATATATGCACACATAAATATGTGTGTGTGTGTGTGTGTGTATAAAATAGCTTTCAGTTTATTTTCATATTCATAAAAAGCGGTAATGTGTGCAGCTGCAAGAATATTATATAAGTAAGAGTTTTTCATTTCCCATCTCGTCCTTAACATGACAAAAATCATTTAAAATCTTTGTACATCTACTAGTAAAAAATAGGAAGTGTTTGATTTTTTTCTTCTTGTTCAACAGAATCCAATTTTTGTTTTCTTTGTTTTTTTTTTTGTACAGGTGTAAGTGTAAACAAGACTACGTTTGTTGTGAAACAAAAATTATGATGATCTCCATCTAACATAACATGAAATATATTGCATATGTACGTACGTACGTATGCACTTGTATATGGAAGAATCTACACAAAAAGTGTTTTTCACAAAACACTCAACACAATGTCACATAAATCTATCACGGTTAACAACTTTTGAAAATCACAGTTAAATAAAAATAAATTAAATAATATTGTGCAAGACATATGAAAGATTTATAGGTATTCTTCATGATAGATACGGATATAATATAAAAAATAATGTACGAGAAGTTTTCGTTATGCTGTTATGACTCATAAAAAAAAAAAAAAATTTATTAAATCTATGACAGAAGAGATGTTCGTTTTATTTGCATATGCTTTAAAGGTAGATGGATGAGAGGGGTCGAAAGCACTAGCACTAGGCATTTCTCAAACTTTCCGAATGTAGAAACTCTAGAGCAAGTAAAGGATTAGATATAATAAAAAAAAAAAAAAGATGGAAGACATCGTTACTTTGCCTGATCTCTGCCCAGACATTTTGGCATGGATAAGAATTTCCAAAACGAACGTCTATTTATTTCAATATAAACTTTTACGTATTATAGCACAGAAGAGAAAAAGTTTCTCTTTTTGCCTATAGATGTTCTATCCGCAAATTTCAACCGATTAGAAGAAAATTATCTGTAAAGAGTTTCCAGTTTAATGAAAACGTGCCTCAATATCTGCACAGCTTTCCTTTTCTTTTTTTTTTGGTAATTAATTCATGGATTTTTTGTAGTTGGTCCACAAAACCGAGATCACATTACAATGCTGTTTTCCATTTACCCTAAAACATTTCCTTTACATTGAAAGTTTCTTTTTACAGCTTTACAAGATTCTAATTAGAATTCCTTATATTAAAAGCATATCAGATATGAAATATTTTTTTCTATTCATTACTTTAACAAGTATGTGTATACAACAACAAGACTGATTAGCTCTATAGCGAATACTTTCTTGCGAGCTGCGGCACTTTTCGAAATATTTTGATGAAAATTAAATTCTTTTCTTTGTTTCCTAAACTGAAAGCATCCGTCCCTTGAAGGGACGGATGATTAAAGACGTGAAGACCTCATCACTGGAAGAGCGCAAGACTAGGCAAAAAAGAGTATATCAGAAGTGTTTCAAGGATTGGAAAAAGCACTGGCAAGTGTGTATTATACCTAAAGGGGATTACTTTAAAATGTGTATGTAAAACGTGTGTGTAAAACGTGGAGAAACACCGCCTATGTATTTTATAACATTAAAGAAGTTGCTCTGAAAAAAATGACTATATTCGATGTAAGGGTTGCAGCGGTCTCCTAGTGTTTAGAATAACTGATCATCGTTAAGTGATATATTTTTGTCTCATCCCATCCGATTCAAAGAGTAATCTTTATAACCACAGGCACTTTCGCTGGAACATACAGGACGCTTGAAAGTTGATCTAGAGAATTGGACTTTTTGTGCGAGACTTCAATTTTAATTACATTTGATTGCATAAAAAAATTTTAAAGGAAAGGAAAAGCGGTCTAGTGATAATTCATTTCTTCTTTAAATGGTAACATACGAGCATAAAATGAAGATTTCCTTACATACGCTTTGCTACACAAAGAAATACAAATTAATTCAAAATATTCAGAAGCTTTGAATCGATAACGCTTTTCGAATTCCTTAAGTACGTGAATGATGGAAAATTCTTTCGTAATTTTAACCTGATTTAGTTAGGATTTAGTTTAGGAATCAAATTACAAATAAAAGTTTTGTTTGAAGTGAGGACAATTCGTGTAGTCTATCGGACATTTGCCATGAAAAAAGTCTCGTTTTTAAATATTGCTTTACATAAAATTTCGGTTTTCTTTATCAGTTTGAAAACATTCGCAATTGGAAGAGAGCCGAACCTTTAAATAGAACATGAAAGTTTTCCTACCCAAATAAAAGAGTTACGGTAAAAATTTGTTAGATTCTCTTAGATCAACATTAAAAAAAAAAAAAAAAAGTATTGTCGAGCTAGTTTCATAAGACAGATGTCGACATAAGTGTAGTGGCGTAAAGTTTTTAGTCGGACAGTACGCAATTTGTAAATTGACACCTTGGAGGGCATAAGCCGAATGATGCACCGGCTGATGGTATTTACTTAAAAAAAGTTTTAGGTTTTGTCATTTAGAGATTTGTGTTTTTTTTCTTCTTTTTTTGTTGGTATTTTTGTTTCATTTCCCAAGTTTTCTTTCGTAGCTAGGGGGAAAGCAAAAACTTTTATGATTTACGATGATATATAGTTTTATGGATGAATGACTGGAACACTGTGTTCGTAATTTGAAATACCCAAACCAGTCCTTCTATCTTGCCCAAACCTCCGTCAACCTCTCCTTCTCTTCTCCCTCTCTACTCCTCATTGCATCTCATTCCATAGTTTTAGGAAAAAAAAAAAAAAAAAAAAAAAAAAAAAAAAAAAAAAA
>KK502607.1:58817-87989 GCA_000688735.1 Glossina austeni
TATATATATATATATATACGCAAATATAAATGCTTTATACATACACCAGATGTATCACATAAGGTTCCTATTTATGACTTTCTGAAGTGTATCCAAGTGCCTATTGGTGTGTGCGTGCGTATGTGTATGTATATATATATTGGTATATACAAACATAAATGTCAGCAAACATTTAAACGCATTGTTTATACGATAACATATATTTATGCATAAGGACCAAACGCATATTTGTGTATTTGTATTGGTTGGTGTCTAGAAAATTTTGAGCCTTTTGGGAATTTAAAATGATTCGTTTATTTATTCAATTTAATTATGAGATTAATCCACGAGACATTCTTCGGGTTAATACTTTTTAATCAACTTATTATAGGCAAGTAGTGCAGCTCTACATATTCACACTCACAATGTAGCAAATATCTTTTATATATATATATATATAATTTCTTATATTTATTTACTCCATTTTTCATAATCATGTACAATTCTATCATTGTTTAGTTTGCCTTTTTCGAAGCAACTATTTTATGTCCATCTCGTTCCATGTCCTAATGGTATTATTTAATCTAATATCAGTTATAACATTAATTTAAATAAATTAGTCTTTATTTATATGCATCTGAGTTTTGAAGGAAACTTTTGCAGTGAATTGATATCCTTTAAGCGCAAGACATATATATACAACACTTTGCTTTGCTTTCAGTTGGTTGCCAATCAAGTTTACACAAATGAAGATTTCCGTTAAGAAATATCGAAATTCGATTCGATTGCGTGTGATTGAAAAGTTTGCAGGTATCCGATGCTTCCGATTTATCACATGCTTTGCATATGCTTTGAGATAATTAAAAGTGTCCCCTATTTTTACTATATAAGCGCGCCCAGTGAGCTTGAGAACAACGCCCAACGTCCATCGTAGTCTTGAAATTTCTCTTTTGCGTCTTGACTTTGACGAGTTGAAATTGGAAAGTGGGCTAGAACAATAACCGCTAAATAAACACAAAGGAAACGAACGAAAATAGATCGTCTCAGCGACCAAACATCATCTCAAGCTTTTTGGATAAAATCCTTTTACAAATTTTGCTTCTCCTGCAGAATGATCCGGGAACGAAGTCTAGAGTGCATCTTCTTAAGAGTTATGCAACGAATTAACAATAGAGTCGTAGAACAATTTTAATTTTTTGTTGCGAATAATGCATTGCGAGTCGATCCACGGGATGTGCTACAAGTGTTGGGAGATTTTTCAACGATCGTCGAACAATTCATTAAATGATTCCTTTACGCTTTGTTTAGCGTTCTTTTCAAAGCACTTTCAACACGATATAAAGCTCCAAATGTTTCAACATCGTTCTTCAGGGCTTTATATTAGATATAAATATACACCTTTTTATTACCAATACAACAGACGGTGTTTTCTGCAGTCACGATGTTATGATGATAGGCGACAATAATTCTTGTATATCGGACAAATGGTTGATGACGCAAAGTGAATAAAAAGTAGAGATGACGGTCTGCAAACAAAGAATCCGAGACAAGGATACCACATAGTCTGGTAGACACTCTCTTGAGAGTGAGGAGTCTTGGCGACTCGCAACTTGATATAGTCGCGTAAAATTGTCAGTGCCTTAAACCATACTTTAATTACTGTTGTTGCATGGGTGCAACTAAAGCAAGTGTTTTTTCTCACACACCTTCCTATTCTTCTCTCCCCACTTCTTTCTGACCTATCGTTGGCGTTAAATACATCTATACGTTGCTCGTTGATTAAGGGGTCGGTACGTAGTAAATGCTTGAGCAGATCTATCGCTCAAGCTTGAATCATCGTCATTTTTAATTATTATTTTCCTTATATTTATTTCTACACTAATATTATTAAAGATTGAAGTGGTATTAGTAAGTTATAGTCTGGCAACCGACATACATATTTAATTATTGTTAATAGCTATAAATTTACACAGTTAGGAGCGAAGGATATTATAAAGGCCTTTAGAATAAGAGCGCAACGACATTATAATTATATTAAATACTTATTGATTTAAAGTTTAGACATTTCTAAGCCGTGTGTGAATCACATGTCCGGTCCATTTCGTTCGTGATGTTTAATACTTGATAGGTCCTGGATTTGAAACTTTAGAAACTTCCGCAGAAAAGATCACAAAAGTGTGGCCGTTAATTCTGATCACAAAAAGGGAGGGAGGACACGAAAAAGGAGGACAGGAAAAAGGAATGGTGCTCGACCTCAAACTGTTAATGGGTGGCTTTAGGAGCAAAGATGTTGGTTTGAAGCGCAAAGAACTGAGCTCTTATGTCAGCTTTTTACAGTAATGCCCAAAAATGAGGACTTTTTGTTGCCTGGTTTTGCTAATTACGGCAGCTTACGTTAAGCGCAACTCCCATGCTTCGTTCTTATTGTAACACCCTTTAGCGTCGTCACTAAAATCGCTACAACTTCCTCAAAAAACAGTCGAAATAGTATGAAATTTTGAGGGGCTTAGTTTGGTTTTCTATACACAATATGTATTTTTTGTTGGTGGTGACACCTAACTATCAGTAACGGAAATTATTGATCGATACTATACGAATTTCAGAATTCCATCAGAGTTTCGGTCGGTCAATTATGATAATTACGCTATGCCCGGTGATAGAAAAGGAGACGGCCGGACAACGACAGTGGGAAAGAGGGCGAGAAAGACAGAGACAGAGAGACAATCTGTGAGAGGTTTTCGATGCATATTTCGCATATTCGTTAAATTTGATTGCAACTAAAACTGTGAAAGAAGTATGGACTCCTTTCTTTGTTGTCGAAAATTTTGTTAATTTCAATATATTAGGGGGACCCATAACTAATCAATTATTTTGCATTCATAGACAAAATGTTTTTTTGAAATGACATTTTTATTTTTTAATCGTTTATGTAGTCACCGTCGTTTGCGATGACTTGTTGGCATCGTTCCTGCAAAAGTTCAAACCCTCTCTTGAAAAAGTGGGGTGGGTGTGTCATTTAAAATCTAACTCAAGGTGCGTTTGGACATCGGATAAGAAATGAAAATTTTTATTTCGTAACGAATGTTCTAGTGACCTGAACAGATGGTGGTCCGACGGTGCTAGGTCTGGAGAGTGTGCAAGATGCGGTAGAAGTTCCCAGCCCAACTGCTTAATTTTCTCTTGAGTAATCTTCGCTGCATGGCCTTTATTTATTGGCCTCAGACAACAGGTGCGGAATGTCTATGTTCCTTGCCAATTTCTTTTAAATTCCTTTGTACGGTGGACCAGGTAGACCCAAGGCTTCTTGATAGTTCCTGTATAGTTAACCTTAGCGCGGACTCCAGTAGAGATTTTAAGGCGTCGTTATAATTGAAATAAAATAATTGATTAGTTATGGGTCCCCCTAATATATTACAAATCGAAGACTTTTCTTGCACAAAATTAATAAAGAAATGCTCAGTAATTGAACTGAGTCATCACTATATTCTCATAAATAAATATAAATTTTCAACATAGAGAGAGAGAGAAAGAGAGGGTAGACTGGGTAAGTTAAATAAGTGAAATATGTATAAAATATATAATAAACAGAAAAGGTATTATAGCATAAATCCAAATTTTAGTAAATTATAATTTGTTTCTAAAATCGACTCACACAAGCACAAAATATTTTACAGTAGATTGATCCATGCAGTCATTAGATACAAAAAGATGGAAATATAATATTATCTGTGCATGTAATGGAGAGGAGATTTTTTTACAAAGTTACCTTTAAGCAAGTACTGGAAAATTGTCAAATTTCCTTTTAAAAGAAATGTCTTTCTTTTTAAATGAACTAAAAAATGAACTAAAAGTAAAATAATACGCAAATGGTTTTTCTTCTTATCGAAATTCATCTCGTTCGTCCAATTGCCATACACTTTATATATTTGCTTTGCGACCGAACGGTTGCAACTTTAGCAGATACAAAAAAATAAAAAAAAAATAAAATACATTTCGATTAAAATTTTGCATGAATTTTTACTACATGAACATTTGTTAAGTGCGGTTCACGGATAAGAGGACACATTAAGTATTATTAATAATGGAAAAGAAGATCCGGCTCTGCAGAAAAAGATGTTCATTTGTAAAGCACATCAATCTTTTAGAAACTAAAAGGGAAGAAAAGGACTTTCTTGCCCTAAGTAAATTTCAACTGAAATGATTGGTTGCTTATAATAGCTGAAAATCTAAAATAACTTAAAACAAGTAAGAACACTATAGTGGGTCACGGGCCATCATTACATACCCTACACCATACATACACAATAATTCTTATGACGGCCTTTGAAAATGATGGGTTATAGGGGGGAAGTGGATTTTTTTGCATTTGGCATTTGGTGCACAATTTTATTTCCATGCATCACGAGTCCGCATATACTGCGCGGTTTTGCTTTGTGTTGTCTGTCATTCGAACAGCAAATCGACTTAAACGACGATTCCTAATGAAGATGACAGATAAGCGATAAAGATAATAACTCGACAACAAAGTTCAATTTAAATTAACAAAGAGAACTCGATACAATACAAATATGCAGAGCAGAGTGATTAAAACAAGAAAAGGTTATTAATCCATAATATAATTGCAATGACTCATCGCGTTACTGTATGCTTACGAGCTAACATAAATCTAATTAAGCTGTAATTAAGCGAACGTGTAGAGAGGAATAAAAAATTATTTATCGATACGACTAAAGGATTACCGTATGGGCTACGGTACGAAGATGGTTGGTGGTATTTTCGTTGGCATCCACGCGGTATCTACGTGGTTCAAATACGTTAAGGTTAATTTCTTTGTCAATTTACTATTACTAACCAATTTTCTCCATGGAATATTGATAAGTAGAGCTTTCTTACCGTAGAAAAATTCAGTTTTCGAGGAAACGGCTATACGAACGAGAGGAGGTTAAAAAATTATTCCAGCCGAACCAAATCTTTCATATTATTATAGAACGTCGAAGTACTGCTATTCAGTTTGTTTTCTCAAAATATTTTGCACAAAATTTCATTTTTTTTTCCATACAACGACTTTCGAATATAAGGCATCATATGGGGAGTGATCGAAGACATGGACCGTTACGAACTATTTTCAATAGTCTTTGGCCTTAGGCCAGAACACATCAGTGTAACGAATTTCATTAAAATATCTCAAAAATTGCGACTAGTTTCTTGAACACAAATATGTATGGACGGACAGATAGTAAGAGGTTGGCCTATCTTATGCGCTCTTCTAGGTGTTACGTCCGGCCGCATGGTTTTAATATGCTTTGTACCACAAGTGGCGTAGGATATAAGAAACAAATATAAATGAAGAAGGAAAGCGATAGCGTTTCACGCTAAACAGTTAAATATGTGCTCAAAGTATCTATTCATCCGGTAAATATCGAGTTCAAATTGTCGTAAAACAAGTGTCTTTTTATTGTAGAATCTCGAAATCCTAAATAACTCTTAATAATTTGAGGCCAAATCATTACATCTGTACCTCTCACATATCTACTCATAATAAAGTTCGCAAAATAATAACGTTTTTCTTGTTCTGCAAATGTTCCCATAATTAAATTAATTACACACAATTCCATTTATACCGTCGGTACACAATGCTCGCAAAAGTATTTCTTTTCCCTCTACGCAAATAGATATTCGCAAGTAACAGAATTTACTTAGCTTTGCTTAGTTATTGGTTTACTTTAGTCATATTACAGTTACAGTAACAATATCGAAATTGTTGTTGTTATTACAATTTCGTTGGTCATATATTTGAATAATCGCTCATCATTAACAAATACTGTACAATATTCATATAACTATATAATTAATATGTGTATAGAGAGTGCTATGTGTACACAAATGTTTATAGCTATGTACATACAATATGCGAACTCAAATAAATTTTACTTTACGACATTTGTACAATTAGGCGATTAATGAAATTAATAGGAAGCAAGTTAAAAATAACATTCATTCCTATCGCATTGACTATTAAAAGCAAATCTAAGGAATACATTTCCGTTCTGTCCAATGAACGCGTGGGAGGCGAAGTTCATTTAATTACTGCCTTTTAACTATTTTCGGCCATTTAGTCTGTCCATTTTTGACGTGACGTCTGACAATTAATTAAATACGATGTCAGAGCGCTAAACACCTGCTTATCTAGTACAACAACAGATAACTGAAAGACAGTTACGAATAAGTGGAAACAGGGTTCAATGCTTAAACCACAAATCTCTGATACACGCTTAGTAGCTAAAGCCGGGTCTTTTTCTTCTCTTTTTTTAAATGCGATAAATCACTCAGGGGATGTCGTCTATACGAGTGATATGGCGGCGCTCGAAAAGATGTGAGGAAAGAGGAAGAGATAATGGTCACAACCTAGCCAGTATGTGCTTAATGCGTACTGCATGAAACTTACTGATATTTAAACTTCCGAACACTTTCTTTGTAGTCGAGACTTTTATCCATTCTGTTACCCAGGCGGATCCAAAATCTTGAAAATGTTTAGCATCTTGCAACTTGCGACTTGCAAGAGCTCGAAAATAGCTCGAAAGAGAGCTCGAAAAGAGAGAATCGCTACGGGGACTCTATGAATATCTGAACGTTCATCGGTTTAAAACACATTTTCATTTTCATTCCTACATTTTTAATATCAAGAATTATTCAAAAGACAGAAAACTGAATGTCAAATTAATTTAGGGTGAATAGCTTTTTTCCCTATACGAAATCGGTAGATGGTCCTCGCATTAACCAAGAAATATCAAAATGAACAAACTTGGTGGGCTATTACAACTTTAAACAAAAGCGGGTCTTTTACAGCAGCGCATTGAAGCGTGAAGATATTTAATGGAAACCCAGGCCAACAATTTATAATCGAAGCTTTTATCGAAATCTCTATTTAGTAAAGAAGCAGAACGAAGCCTTATCCTGCATTGGCAGGGTGAAAATTCTGTCTGTGCCCCGATCGACGATGTTCCTTGACACTAAAATTTCCGGATCGGAATTGAGTAAACCATCTTTAGCAGGTCCACATATTTACAACTTCGCTTTAGAACGTGTCACCAAAGTTATTACAGACAATCGATGTTTGGCTTCCTCTCTGGAGCTTATACCAAATTCAATGCCTTAAATTATGGTTATAGTGTATGGTCAGTCGGTAGAGGCAGAACACTTCCCGATTGTGCACACACCCGCACACACCCCTCTTTTCCTTCCAACTTCCACCGTATTATACGAATAGGGAATAGCCTCAGAAAGACTGGTCTTATAATGAAAAAAAAAATCTTTAATGCGCTTTGTTTACTGCCACCGCAACTAACTGAAAGTAATCCTCTCTGATAAGATTACATATAACAAATTTTGCTTTGTGGCCTTAGAATGACAAGCACTACCCACCGAGCAGTTGTTAAAGTACGGCGTAACTTTTAGTAACACAGCAAATCGCCCAAGTCAGTTGAGGCCCAGATCAATGGCGATTATATGTCTCAGTAATAATGTTTGGTTTAAAAGAGAGAGTTAAGAAGGAATCCTATGCATATCAAAAGACAATCCGTGAAGATATAATTCAGCAAAACAATGTTTCTTAACCGGTGCAAAAAACGCTTTAACCGATTTGACGGGAGGTTCGTCGGCAAGCTGCAGTGCCTCGCTGTTGTCTTTTCTGATTACTACAGAGTTCATCCTTTTACAAGATATTAAAAATTAGATTCGCTTCTAAAGGCAAAAGTTTTTTCCATCTCTAAAAGCTTTAGGCCTTTGCCTCTGCCTTGGCTTGCACAAAAACATGACTTTGTCTTCGGGCGAGGAACTGTCTTATAAAAGAGTTGTTGTCTTCTCTTATAGGACCTTTGAAAGAAGCCAACCTTATAATCGTATATTCATCGTTAACAGATATAGAATTTTCTGTTTTAAACAAGAGTTGGTGATAAAAAGTAACTTTGATCGGTGCAGCTTTTAAATGAGAGACGAATTATGCGCCAAATAGGGGCAGAAGTGAGAAAATAAACCTATCCATGTCTTCTAGGAAAATGTTATAGCAATTAGTGCTTAAAACGCGAGTGCTTTCCTAGGTGGTGCTTAAACCACGTATGCCGGTGAATAGAGTGAGAATTTTTTATGTTGATTGCTATCTTCATTCTTGACAAAAACAATTAAATGCAGAAGTAAAATATGAACGCTGTTTACCTTTGACAATATAAAAAAAAGAGAATTTCATTGTTTATTATTCCATTTGTCTTCGGCATTGTGTTTATTAATTTATGTTATGTTCGCTCGCCAATAAAAATGGTTTCTTTATTTGTTGTAAGGCACTTTGTTAGATTTATGAGCACATTTTGATTTTATGTTATAGCCAATGAAGATTTTCATTTTATTGTATGAAATGACAAACCGTTCGATTTGTGAATAAAATAACTCTTGAACTTGAAAGTAGATATCGGAATACGTCTACTAAAAGGAGCCCGTTTCTCTTTCCCACTACTTAGACCAATTTTTGGTCTTTTATTTCCACCAAAACATTCTTCCTAATCTTATAAATTGAAGTGAGAAAACGTTTTTTTTTTTTTTTTTTTGCTGACTTATCAGCAATGTGTGTATGTGCATACCATGTAAGTTAAGAAAAAAAAAAAAAAAAAAAAAAAACCAAACAGTTTAATTTTAACTTCCGTGAAATTTTTATTTTTTGAGTTTTTCTTTTTGATACGCGTTGTTATTGTTGTTGTTGTCTTTACATTTTTTAATCAAACGACGTTTCAACTTAATTCCCATACAAAACATAGCCAAAACAAACAAATTGCTTAGAAATTCAAAGTGACAAGCTTACAAGCGTTGACTGGCGTTAAGTGGTGGCGAAATGTGCACGTCACTCACATTCACACACAAACATCAGCGCCAACACTAGCGTATGCCCTCGTATATGTATATAAAAATATATATATATATATATATATATGTGTGTATATATGTATATAAATATATAAACAAAAGGCGACTACGTACAAGAGCGTACGTATGGAAGTTTGTTTGGAGAATAGCTCTGCTATCTTTTAAATGTAATTTCACGCAATGCTAGCAAATGTCAACCGAAGGAAACATATATGCTATCAGCTTAAAAACATGAGTGATAAGTTAACAAAGAGCAACAATTTTTAATACTCTTACAACAAGTGAATGCTTGTAAATGTGGACAGGCACCAGTAACGAATATAATGATTGTAGTGTAGTGGTGGTAGTAGTGTTGATGACGAAATCGGTAAAGGAATATTTATTACATATATATTTATATATATATATATATATATATATATATAATGTAGCTAATTGCCATGCAGCGGTGAATGTAATGCTTCAAGAACTTAGTAATATGAACAACATTTTTAATGCTGTCATTTACGAAGTGCTCTGTGCGCCTCAACGTGTGCTTCTTATGCAATCGTGCATTTGTGTATATATACATGTGCGTATTTTGTAATTTGTTAAATTATGTCATCTCAAAATCATAACGTCATTGTCGCTTACGATTCATGGTTTTTCAAAAGACCCATATTTCGGTCACTCCGCTTACTCGGTCTTCCTCCCTCTTTCCCTCCTTAACGTGACATTTACATTCATTGGGAAGACAGGCCACAAACACTCGCTCGGGCCAATATCTACAACAATGTTGGTTATCATTGTTCATTTTCATGTTGTTCTTGCTGTGTTATGAAGGTTTCTATTGTTGTTGTTTTCGTTATGTTGACAATGACAATGACGATGATGATGATGATGATGATGATGATGATGATGATGATGATGATAATGACGATGATGATGCGAATGTTGCTAGTTAGCAAACCTATGGGTGTGCTTATGAATGGGTATAAATAATCATCATATCATAAGTGGTAACCAAGACCCTTAAGAACTGCTTGATGTTTTATAACAACTAGCAGTTGACACTGGCAGATCCTCAATTTCCGTTAAGTGTTTATTAAGAATGAAAAGCAATAGAAAAGCCACACAATTTTTATATAAATGCGAAATACGTGCCTCCCACAGACATGAGATACTTTTAAGTTCAATATAAATCAAAGCATAACAAAGTTCAACACGTGGCTTACTAACTTTCGATTTGAATAAGTATGAAAAATGAAAAATGAAAAAAGAAATTCTTATATCTTTTACTCTAGTAGCAGCAGCTAGTACTTAGTTGCATTAATGCCCATCCGATGTGGCATAGTGTATATATGCATATGTATGCGTAGATATACATACACATTCACACACATATATATATGTATAATCAAGCCGATTGAGCTATTTGCTTTTCCGTCCGTCCGTCCGTCTGTCCGTGTACCTACAAACCGCAATTTGCTCAAATCCCTTCGACCGTTAGACCGAACTTGGCTCTTACGATTTTCTTTCGTACATATTTATAGTTAGAAAAGGTAAAAACAAAGAAGAGAATACTATTTTGTGTACTTTGTGGACAAAGCGGCAAAGATCATTGCTTGTTCCAAGTAAATAGGCGGAATGATGAAGGGACAGAAACGTCAACAGATCGTTACAATTCGACTTAGAATCTCAACCTAAATGAAAATATTCATTCAGTATGAGACTTTGGATGTTGAAAATTGAAAAAGATTTATGTATCGACGTAATATGTTTGTGGCTATTACAAGTAATGGCTTGAAGTTATTTATCCGCTTTTTTTTATTCTTTTCTTCTTTCTTTAAGGAAAGAGAGATAGATATTTGTTTAATGATTAGGTCTGCCTAACTGTAGGGAGTTCAGAAATTTCTACTTTCAGTTCATATATCGAAACTAGTGATTGGATTAATTTTGCCCTCAGCTTGAACGTATGCGCGTTTTGTACGCACTAATGCATTTAAATATTTACTTTTTTACATGTGGTTGCTCATCTAATAATAATAATAACAATAATATATTTATAAGTAATATATATATACACATATATATATATATAAATATGTATTAATACATATATGTATATATATATATATATATAAATATTTATATGTAACTGCTAAACATATGTTCATCTATATACGCACAGATATAAATATATGTGTATATATATATACACACACATACACAGATATATATATATTTGTATATTAATATATATCGTTATTCGCATTTTGCAATAAAAAGTATATTGCAGTTAATATTTAAAATTTTTTCAATTAAGTTAAAATGTAACTAAATTTCAATTTGGATTTACTTTTCCTTTTTTTTTTTTTGTTTCTTTCCGTTCAGAATCTGTTTGATTTGTATTCACTTATGTCTGTTATTAGAATGCTGTGTAGTGTACGTATAAATAGTTAACGTTTTCTTCCCATTGACGATGATGTGTAGCAGCCTGGATGTTTGCGGTGGCTGACTGACTGCTGACATAGTTAGAGACGACATATTGTTGTCGTCATTGCCTTTGTTATTATCATTGTCGTTGTCTTGTCGCCGTTTTGTTCGATGCCACATAAATGAAATTAAACACTAGCCGCAGTTTCAATGTCTTACATCGGTGGCAATGTCAAATTTAAATGACGTGCGAAGCAAGAATTTAATTTTCTACTTTAGAGTCTTTTTTTTTATTTCTTGTTTTCTGCGTGTGTTTTACTGATGCATATGCTGGCATTGCTGCTGTTACTGCTACTGCTGCGCTACTGCTGCTGCTGCTGATACTTCATTATCATTATCGTCGTCATCAAAACTATCGCCAACACCGGCAGCAGTGGCAACATATCTCCTATGTTGTCAGTGATGATAACGTTGTTGTTGATGTTGTTGCAGAAAAATACCAAAGTTGGGTCTAGCGCTGGCTGACATTATTACTACCACAACTTTAACTTTTACAACAGCACGCACTTGCTTCTACTAAATTTCGATAAGTTTGTATATATATGTACACTTTTGATTTTGCATCCCCCAAAGCGCTTCGATATAAACACACAACCTATATATATATATATGTACACGCGCGCATATGGGTATACCTATATATATATATATATACCCCCTCGTCAGTTTATATATATGTATATATATATATATATATATAAATATATATATATATATGTGTGTGTGTGTGTGTGTGTGTGTGTACGTCTGTGTGTTTGCTTATTTTTGGCAAATTGACAAATATGAAAAACGGGTAGTAATGCCACTGCATAAACTCAGTAACCAGTAACTACAAAGGACAACGAAGCTCCGATATATATGTACGTTTATTTAAGAGTACATATACACAAATGCGTGTAAACGTATGCATTCAAAATGTCTGAGCACCAACTACGACAATGTTTCTGCTACTATCTCGATTTTTGTGTGTGTATATATCTATGCATGTATATATATATATATATATATATATATATGTATACATATTATAAAAATATTATGCCATTGAGTTGTATGACTAACGCTGCGTTGAACTCGACAGTTTATCATGTCGAACGCAAGAACTGTGTAAGAGTGTATACACATATACACACAATTTATATGAATGTATAACTTACAGAAATCATTGTAGGCTTGTGTGTCGATGTAGACAAAAATTTTTAGACGCATAGTGGCTCCCAATAATTCTACGACTTTAAATATTAGTTCGAAATCACAAAACTAAAATTGTTCGCTGTATTTGTAAAAAAAAGTTGAAAAAAAAAAAAAAATTCATTTTTATTTAAGCTTCTAAGGACTGTAGATAACGTGTAAGCAATGATTACAAAAACCTTAAGAAAAAAAAAATGCCCTCTATTAGTCGATTACGGCCACGGATTTCATTTTAGGTTTTGTTAATATTTAAAGTTCACTTCCTTTAACAATTGATTCAAAAAAATTCGAGCCACTAAGAGTAACTTTAGCGTGAATCAAGTGGAAATAATGTTTTGAGAACTTCAATAAATTTAGTTTTGTTTACTTAACTTCTTCTTCTTCTTTTTCAAGTGTCATGCAATTTAAAACAAACCTTTTTTAACGTTGCTATTTAACTTCGCCCAATGAGTAGCTTCTTGTAAGCCTTTCCGACGGTGTTTTCGAAACAAAATCCGAGCTATTAAAGCAAGCCAACGATCTAGCAAGAAATTTTCATTAATCCGAGAATCTATTGTTGCCCACCGGTCACAAAAACTTTTGCTAATTAGAGGAGTTTTAGTGCCCGATGGGGCACCAGTTTGCGATGCTTCTGTTCCTACTAATCACTCAAGCGAAGTCCACTATTCATGGAACACAATGACGGTCAGAGCAAAGTGATAAAAGCGTATGAGATATGGAGCTGGCCGGACGTTTTATGTCATTAGTAACTATGCGTTGCAGTATTCGCTTTATCATGTAATTTTAGAGCTTTTGTTCAAAACGAATCCCACGATTAGATTAGATTTGTAAAGTGAATGATAAAATAAAACAAAGATATCGTTGCTAAGCGTTCTTAATTCGTTGCCTAATCTTTCCACCATCCGCCCTTCATGTCATAGAAATCATGAGTACGATTTAAAAACTTTTTCTCTAGCAGAAGAGGTCTAAACATTCATTTTAATAAAACCTTGGGCATCGCTTTCGTAAGTACCATAAAACATAAAACGATGAAACGATTCGTCCTCATTTAGCAAACAAAAGTCTATTTTACCTATCTTACCACATAGGTAAGTATTGGGTTAAGTTGTGGCAATTGCCTATAAATTACAGCTAATTGGGAAAAAATCCATTTAAAAAAAAACTGCATTCATTTTCCGGGTTACCTGGTAACTGCATTAGTCATAAAATTGGGTAAATCTTTATAAGAAGATTTTTCAGCCATTTTCTGAATAGATTTTCTGATTAGAATAAAAGTAAAGCCTTTAACAATTTTTAACAACAGCCTTTAGGAACAGTTGAACACTGTATTTACCGCACCAATCAATTTGACGGGTTTTGTGATTTCACACGAGCACGAGGATTCTGCATAAGGAATTATCTGTTTTCAGATATTATATCTTGGTTTCCAATGACTTAATGCAGCACATATACATCAGCTCTGCTTTTCTGGAAGTCTACTGGTCTGTCTGGACGTCTACTTTCCTGTTATATCTATTTTTACCCAGATCCGATTAAATCGATCAAAATCGCAAAAAAAAATTATAGGAGGCAAGAGTTCGGCACAAACATTCTTTGATTGATTAGTTAGCAGTTAAGAAATGGGTGTGATCGGTCCATATACACGCTCACAACACCCAAGAAAGTAAATGGGTTCGAAAAACACCCAACATTTTTTCAAATTTTCGCTTATAGTTTTTGATGCCGTCAATAAAAAAAACTAATACCTGAATGTTCGCCAGAGCCATTTACTTGTTCGATGCAAAAATATATATCTTTATGGGTGTATTGGTAAGTCGACAATTAGAGATAAGATTTCAATTGCAAATTATTTCCAATTATTGGCTATTATTAGCCTGACTAATTTTGCCGTACAAAGACTCAAATGTGATTTAGAAATATCCAGGTTTTTAGTCAGCTTCTCTAGAGGAAGCATGGTTTTGTTTTTTTTTTTTTCTTCATAAACATTTGCACTTTAACGTAAAGGGTCGATCGAGATTTATGTAAATCAATTCTACTAAGTTAAGTTAAGAATTTAAAAAAAATCACTTACTTTGACTTCGGCTGCGTTGTTGTCGGCAACGTTGAGGTCCCTGAAAAGAAATAAAAATTTAAATTATTTTAATGAAATAATCAATTATATAAAAAACTTGAGAGCAAAAAAAAGTTTTTTGAATTTTTTTTTTTTGCTCTTTGTTACAGCAAAATGCGTGTCACGAAAATAATGAATTAAAATTAAGTAGAAATAAGCGCTCATCAAGCAATAGCTCCTCTTTAAGACTATCTTTTTAAAACCGTTTAAAAGCAAAGCCGTATAGACCGAGCAACGAGTAAAGCAATTTTGAATTTCAATTGAAATATGAACACGAGCTACAAAGAGTTCTCGGTCACGCTTCCCGAGCACATATCTTCTAGGCTGCAGCCAATCTTCACCTATCTCTCCCTCTCTCCCCACTCTCTTCCGGCCGTCCCCACGTTACACATATGGGAGACATGAGCCTCACAAATGATTGATCATTTCCACTGCAACCCAAACTCAAATTCCTATCCTTTCTATTCCAATTGGTTATGCAAAAGTGTCTATTTCGATTGAATAGCTCAAATAGTTTCAAAAGTGACACTTGAGCTTAATCCAAGGCCAAGACCATTCGCTTACTTAAAACTATGTACTGATGGTTTCGACCTGCGGAGACGCCGAAAACACTAAAACTTTGCTACAAATGTGCTGCTATAGTGTGGATGATTGTTCGAGAGCTAAGAAGCCAGGTTTTTCGATTCGATAGGAAATTTCACATCATTTGACTTTTGATGACTTTCTTCGACAAGGTAAACGACTATCGTTTAATTATATCGAAAAACACTGTAAAGGTGATTCTGTCCAATTGCTAATAATGATAGAAAATTGGAACGAACCTGTGTTCGCTTCTTTTGTTCAAAGCATTAACCTGAAATACAGTCCAATTTTGAAATAGACCAATAATTCTTTATTTAAAAGTTGAAGTTTTTTTTTTTTAATTCTGTTTTCTGCCCGAAAGGCGACATGAAAGCTATTTGGATTACTCTAGTAATTCATTAACAATTCAGTTTAAGCTAACTTTATAGCATGGATCGGAAGTCTCCACGAGATTCCAGTATTCCGAATGTTTAAAGAAGAAAAATTATCAGCGGTAGTCTTAGAATAAAATAAATGACTTTTATTTACTCCTCCTTAAGAGAATGATCTTTGCGAGCGATTTAGTAAAAATTTTCAGAGTGGACTTCAAGTATATTAAGAGTACATTAAGTTTGTGCGTATGTATACAATACCCTGAAGAACTCGAGATATGCCCACATTTTATTTGGAATTACTTTCTACTGTTTTGAACGAACGCTATTGAAAGTGTCGAACCACTTTCTCGACAACTTCCCTTAAAACGCATTATTTGGAAAAGCGGTTGTATGAGTAACGAAAGAATAATTATTAAGCCAAATGGCATGGACGTACGGCATTTTTTCTTTTCTTTTATGTGTTAAAGACTTCTTACTCTTAAAATACGCGGTGCAAGTATATATGCGCTGCAAGCGTTGCAATGCATTCTTGAACCTATAAACACCTGTTTATGGAGTTGATAATTTTTTCTTCATTTTTTTAAAATCGAAAATTCATTTAATAGACGAAACCGCCATACCGCGTACTTATGCAAGCATGTATGGGAGATGCGTATTTCTCATTGTACGGTGACATGTTTAATTAAAAGATTTTATATCACGCTAAATTGAATGCATACATGGTCTGCTTAAACGCGAATGTACGCGTTTGTGTGTGTGTGTGTGTGTGCATGTGTGTGTGTATCTATATATTTTTGAAATGCTAGTTTATCAACGATAAATTGGGCTCTTAAAAATGCCGACATTATAAAAGTATCATTCAAATATGAGGCATTAGAACTAACCAACTAACCATCAAACCAGTCAGTCAGTCAGTCAGTCAGTCAGTCAGTCGGTAACAAAAGCAAAAGAAGTGATATACAAACCCACAACGAACTTATACAGCAACGGCAAGCAAGGCATAATGATATGAGTCCACCGTTAACCATTCGCCATTCCTTGCTTTGCCGATACGTACGTACGTATCGTACCATACGTATAAAATGCTATAAATGCAGTAGTTGGAATATAAAATGCGCCATTAATTTATGTGCGTGTGTGCACTAACTTAAATATATTTACACTATCATCATGAAGGGTAAAGCATACAAACATTTATATACAAGTATTCACTTGTATCAGAGTTTATTAAAAGAAACGGAAAAAAAAAAAAAAAAAAAAAAAAAAATAGCGGTACTCTCTCGTATCGTTTATGGACGAGCTATAAATAAATTAGAAAGTTTTACAGTATGAGAGAGCGCGATGTATATATACATATATATATATATATATATATATATATATAAATATGTTTGCAGTAAGTAATCGTACAAATACTTGCTGCGACATGATGGCGTCCACTGCATGTTTTTATGCTTAATTTAGTTAAAAGGCATATTTGACATGATAAAGTTGTAGTTGTTAGAAACTTTAGTTGCCTTGTGAGCCATGCATTAGCATATATGATGACCGACTACTGTACAATAGCAAAGTAAAGCGAAAATCTATTGCGCTTTAAAAGCGAGTACAACATGTACACGGTTTAGTGGTTGTATTACCCCAAACTCTTTAGCATACAAACAGAACACGGACATGTACACACACACACACATACACACACACACACACACACACGTGTTCAGCTACTAACACTTTTTGTTGTTGTCGCTTTTAACAACAATTCATAATAGGATGGACATGCAGTACACGCAGCGTTGTTCGCTTGATGGGCCTGTTAAAGTTTTATAAACACGCACGTTTAGTGCGTTTTCCGGTATAACAAAGCGATAGCATTCACCATGATTGTTAAAATATAAAACATGCCTAAAGTTGTTGTTCTTAGTGTTGTTGTTGTTGTTGTTGTTGTTGTTGTTGTTGTTGTTGTTGTTAAGTGAAGTAGTAAAGGGAATAATTGGGAAGGTACGAGAGTAACGGTGTGGTCTGAGCTTGTTGACGGCATGTTTGATTGCGTTCCATTTTACGCACCATTATCTCATGCAATGAAGCTCTTGAGTGAAGGGTGGATAAATACAAAACTTGCTTGCATTACATTTGCGTACCATTGCGTTCAAAAGAACTACAAAGTTTATGAACATAAATTAAAGAAAGACTTTTAAAAAAAAGTTGCAAAAATTCGATTGAATTCTGTGTGTATATGTATATGTTAATTATTTTGCTTTTGTGCGTGCTTGTTTTTCAAATAATTTTCACGATTATTTATGCATTGATGCAACCAATAAACGCACTTTCTTCTAGTAACTGCAGCCCTTTCCATCTTGACGATGTCTACACTGTCCAGTAGTAGAGCTTTTTCGATTGTGAATGCGGAATACCTTCTAAAAGGAGTGCGGTTTATAATTATAATTTTGGAATTCTAAGAATTGGCGAGTAGGGGAACAAAGATTTTTAATACTTGAGAGAAGTTTCACTTCAAAAGCATAATAAATTTCAGCTAAAAAACATTACGGATGTCTTTATCTAGACTCTTGGATATATCCTTTTCTTCTTATATTTCTCTTATATCCATACTCTTCCTTATAGTGATTCTTATAACCATCGTTGGAACAATAAAAATGCACAGAAATATAAATTCGTGAATATCCAAAAAGAGAGAAAATGGCTACCATACGAATTGACTGAAAATTCCATTTGTAACCGCTTCGATATCGCGATTTCATTGCTTGCCAGGCAAAAGAGAGGAAGTTTTCTACGGCGCGTTGGGACAAGCGGTGAAACGTGGATCTTCTACGACAATCTTAAGCGAAGAGGTGATGGTTTAGTCCAGGGAAGCCTTCTACGTCGAAACCGAAGTGGAACATTCATGGCTACCAAATATTGCTGTGCATATGCTGGGATCAGTAATGTGTAAACCGAATGGAACTTTTACTGCAGATGTTCACCGACGTCAATTGAACAAATTGAACGACGTATCGTTACAAAAAACATCAGCAAAAGCGGCTAACGGACGCAAAGTCATTTTCTTGCATAACGAGACTCGGCTTGGCAGACATATCGGTTTGTGCTTACCACTTGTTCAGATCTGTTCAATCTCCCTTGGCTGGCAAGCGAGTTTTGAAATGCTGAAGAAGTGGGAAAATGGGTCGATGATTGGATCGGTGCCAAACCGACATCGTTCTTACTGGTGCCGTCATATTGGCATAAAGATTGGAAAAAGTTGTAGAAAATGATAGAAAATATTTTGATTAATATAAACTGGAACACTTTAAATTTTTCTCAACAGATATCTTTTTCAGGTAATGCTATGATTAGAATGTTTTTGAGAAATCAAAGGCTCTATATACTCTTAGACCCAGACCTTTATGTATTCCAAATACAAATATTAGCTTTTTCCGTATGGCCGATGTGCGATTACTTAAAGTAATAAAAATCAAGACGAGGTGGTATCCAGTTTGGCACATATATCTTATCAAAATAAAGTTCAAGTGTTAACCGAAAAGTCTCGGGGCTTCGTTTTAAAAAAAGAATTTAAAAGTCTCAGGAAATTGGTAGTCAATATCATCAAAGATAAACATACGTATATATATATATATACAGATTTATATTCCCAGACGTTTTTTTTTTTTTTTTATAGGCAGATTAAAAATTTGTATTCGCTGGATGTCGTTTCCCGGCAGTTGCTTCGTAGATATTTTTAAAAATTCGTTTATGTTATTATTTAGCGATGGCAGTAAAGAGAGTATTTAGCTTATATAAAACACATAATACAGTTAGTTACTATGACGCATATTCAGTGTTTGATGAATTCATTCCATAACACAGTCCCGCTCAATATATAATACAAAACATACACACACACACAATTAAAAAAAAAGAAAAGAGAAAAATTTTCTATGTTTTGTATGTATGTGCGTGCGTAAAAATGTTAAAGTAGTAGTATAATCAATATGACAGTCACGTATGTTGACGATTTGTCACGAAATAATTTTTACGACTCTATTTCTTTCAAATACGTTAGTTCTTGTGTCGCCTGGCTCGCCATCATAATATTGGAACTGGAACACTTTATATTTTCCTTTTTAGACGCTAAACTTGTATTGTTATGTTCTTATATATATATATATATATCTGTATATATGTGTAAGTGTACGCACCAGTTAACGACATTTTGTATGTCGCCTTATAAAATGCCTTTAGTTTGTGTTAAGCAATTCGTGAGTTACTCACCATGTGGATTATTATTGTGTTTATAACTTGGTCGACAATTCAAATTTTATAAAATTTTGCTTAAGGATGCGTGTAAATATAATACTCTACTATATATATATATATATATATATATTTATGTTCGCACAAATGTATGATTATATCACAGCATGTGTTAATGTAACTTTTTGACGTTGTCACCATTCGGCTTTAAGCACATCCCGCGGAGTTCTTTATGCGAAGGAAAACAGAGCCAAGGTGACCAGCAATTTTTTTCGGCAGAAAGAATTACGCGTCAAAAGTAAAACTTCTTTGACTTCTTTGGAATTCGATTTGTAAGCTTTTGAGTATTTCTAAATTTCACCCTCCCTCCCCCCTTTCCCTTCACCACAGTTTTCAAGCTATCATTGTAAGGCCCGAAAGAAAGGAATATAAAATTCCATGAAGAGAAAGTATTACGAGCACTATCTCGTCGGTAGTAAGTTTAGTATAGGCATCGTAGGAGCCCTGTACCTCGTAAAGAAACAAGTTTGGCCACCTTAATAATAAAACAACAAATTTAACAACGTAATGGGTAAACATGCAATTTATACAACTTTTTCCACTTTACGGCAACGCATGCCTGCATAGCCTGCAACATTGTGAGGCTTTGAATATATAGACGAACTTTAATTGCGAAAAATTTGACATCTGGAACGCGTCTCCTCCGTTATGTGCCGCTAGCCAATGTCGATCGTAGAAAGTCTTTAACTGTATCTGAAACATAATCTCAGCATTAGTCGATCACTCAGCTGCTCGAGCCATATATTTTTATATATATTTCTTCTAATATTCTTCTTCTTCTTGATCATCTATCTTCGTGTACTGGCAACTATTTCAAGCGACTAATGAATTTTCAAATGAAGTCTTGTGGTTATGACAACAAGTCAACAATTCAGTTAATAATTGCTAGTAAATAATTCACTTTGGTAAGCAAACAAATGTTTAGATAAAAGTGATGGTATATACCGTCAAGCTTAGTAACATTTTCTATCGTACCACCTGTCGTCATGGTGGGCGAAGATATGTTATATATTATTAACGTAATCCATTTCAGCTCAAATTACTTTTGATTATTTGATATCGTGGTAAACGTCTATTAATACGAACGACGAAATGTTTGTTTGTTTTTCGCATTCAATTTCTGATGTGCTCGGTTTATGTTAGATTTAAGTTAACTTATAATCATGTTTTACACAATGAATAGATAATTCACACACATTCACATACATTCGGAAGAATCATTTACGTAAAATCCATTGGGAAGAGAAAGTCATAGTAAATTTTTCAGAAAATATTAATTTTTTTTTTTTGTTTGGTTTAACGGATTCTTCAGGATAGGAGTGACCAACTGTTCTTGCTAACGGGCCAATTTTTATTTTCATACCGCTATGGGGGGCCAGAACAAGGTCCAACAATTGCAGCTAGCAATTGTACGACCAAATTAGATTATTTGAGACATTAGAAGTAGCAGGCCGGAGTCGACGTCCTTGGGCCGGCGGTTGGCCATGCCTGTTTGAGAGCTTCTAGAATAGGCCAAAAAAAGTAACATTACACTAATAAAAGCCCGTTTCTTGAAAATTCCATACTTTTCCACAGCTCTTCGGAAAGAGTACTTGAAAGCGAAAATAGAAGCCTCTTGTAAAACCTTCGGTTTGTTGTTGTTTTTTGTTTGTTTAAAAGCCGGCTATTTTCGTCGTGAGGACCGTTGAATGTATTTAAGGCTAAGAGCGATTCAATTTTTGCGAAACCGAGAAAACCTGAGCAAATTTTTTGGTTTCTAGGTTTCTTTGTTAGTAGTTAGTTGCGGGTTCAAGAGGGTTTCATATACAGATGTATGATCTACAGGAAAGTCGAAATAATATTTGTTTGTACTCTACGCCATCTTTAGTAAATTTGTGCGGATTTATGGAAAACCAATAAGGGCTTCAGATGAACGCAATGTTTGTTGTACCACTAATCGATTCAGAATTACTTTCTAAAGAGATTTAATTATCACCATTCCCCGCCCTAAGACCTGTATATGTAAGTTTAAGTTAACCCTATGCATAGCACTTCTGACACATTCGAATGACATTCGATATGCTGGTTACTTTGAAAAACGAATGCTAGTGACAATGGTTTAGATCGGATCACTTTCTCGCCCACGTTTCTCATCAACTTGGAGTTGCTTTGGAAGAGATTGTTAATATTTTTAAATTATATTTTATTTGATTTGAATGGAGTTGCACCCCTATCTCCCGTTCGCTCTTTCTGACCAAAAAAGCAACCCCCATATGGACATATGGTTTAGTTTTAATATTTGATTATTGGAAAAGTTCTTTCTTTCTTTCTTCTGTGATAAGTTTGAACCGTTTAGGTAGACATATTTTTGGCGCGCGGTACATTATAGCGCTTCGGTAGAGGTGTTTAATAACATTTTTTGAAAGCTTCCTTTTGGAAGAGAGGCAAAAGTAATTAGAAAACTTGTAGCGGATGTGTAGTTCGATTTTATGCAACTTGATTAGGCTTGCGAGCGCCTAAATTGAGAAAAATGACAGCTCTTTAATTTGAGCAATCATGACATGTAATGAATTCGTTTTGTTTTTGTCGTTCTAATTACTTTTCGTTTGTTTCAACATTTTAATACTAATTGTAATCATTTTATTTAAAAAAAAAAAAAAAAAAAAAAGATGACTTTCCTTAAATTATTCGAAATAGTACAACGATCAATAACTCCTGGGACTAAGTAAAGCAAATATGCTTTTGTTTTATGAAATTCGTCTTATTCGTGAAGAAAGGTCCTTTCAAAAGTGATACAATCAGTGCAGCGCTTTCTTACATGTCGATGACTTTGTCATGCGATAACTTCAACAAAAATATAAATAATTTACGTAAAAATTTCTTCATTTGATCCGTATCTTTTTCCCTGGAATATTCCACTGAAATTTGCAAGCAAATAATAGCGGCCGCGTGGTGAAACTAAAAAGCGCCATTGGGGCGACAATTCAAACCTCAATTCAAGCAAGGTGACCATCGTAGCCATTGAGGTCCTTTTGTCCCACGAGGAGTACAAGTGGTAGCCATTTTCTTATGACTACATTTTGATGCGAAAACAGTGTAAAATACAGTACTTTTTGATGACTTTAACACGCCAAGATCCCTCACTTCTGATCTCACTTTTCAATTATTGAGAAGTTGTATTTTGGACTTTTGGCTTTTCGAGCCGGCAATGAGTTTGATCGGCCCATTAGTACGTAATGTTTAGTTAACAAACGGGTACGGATTTTTTTTTTTTTTTTTAAATAAAAACGTGAGGTCGCTAAAGCCGCTGTAGCTTGTAAACGGACGATCGAAAAAGGATGAAATGTTGACATGGCGCTTACTAAGAGTAAAGTGATTACTTTTTAAGGGAAGACATCTATTTATCAGCCCCGGGAATTATTGACTGATGTGTTACTTTAAAGTTTTCTTTAGAGGAACTAATCAAAAATATCTTTCGACTTCAGCTCACACATTGGGAATAAAATTTATATTTGCATTGAAAAATCAAAATTTTACATAAAGCACAAAAAAATCTTTATAACATTTGTCAGGTAAGACGAAACTTTTGTAACAATCACTTTTAATTTGATATGTTTCTTTATATTTATTATAATTTGCCTCAAATATTTACGTTTCATGTTGCTTTATACGAAAATTTCTTCAAATAAACAATTTATTTATTTATATATATATATATATATATATATGTATATATATATATTTGATATATATTTGATAACAGCTCGTACGTTTCAACAAAATAAAAAATTTAGAAACTTGTCAATTTATATCAATATCCTCCTTGTTGATCATCTAGAATCGAATGAAGAGCTAAGGGATGTCTTTTTGCATGTATGCACATGTGTATGTGTATGTGACCAATAATAGAAATAAACTTGCAGAGTTAAATAATTTTATTTATTATTGGATTGTAATAACACAAACAATGCATAGACAGACATAAAGAAAGACATCTAAAACATAGCAAAAACTATTTATTACTTGGTCTGCGCAACACAAAAATTTGATTGATAAGAAAATGGTGGAATGCAAATTCGAACTAACAAAGCTGCAGAGCGTTGTAAAGGCCTCAACAGAGGAAAAGTAGAAGGGAGGGAAGAAGCAAGTACGGAATAAAGGAAGAAAAATGGAAAAGATAAGGAAAGAAAGAAAGGAAAGAAGACGAAAGGAAGGTAGGAAGAAGAATAGAAGGAAGGAAGACGGAAGAAGAAAAGGAAAAAAGGATGGAATGGAGTAGGAAGTAGAAAAGAAATGAAAGAAGAAAGGAAAAAAGGAAAAAAGAAAAAAAGAAAAAAAGAAAAAAAGAAAAAAAGGAAGAAACAAAGAAAGGAAGAAACAAAGAAAGGAAGAAACAAAGAAAGGAAGAAACAAAGAAAGGAAGAAACAAAGAAAGGAAGAAACAAAGAAAGGAAGAAACAAAGAAAGAAAGAAAGCGGGAAAGAAAGAAAGGCAGAAAGGAACAAACGAAGGGAGAGATGAAGGAAAGGAGGAAAGGCAAGCAGCCTGCAAGCGTGTTCTTCGACGAGTTCGCCCATTTTCATTATCAACTGGTGTGCATGGACTTCCACTGTTGCTGCCGACAGCCTTATCTTTGAGAGCAGGAGAAGGCTTACCAAAGACATTGCACAGAGGGATAGGTGCACATGCTTAAATCGACTCAGAATCTGACACTGATCGAAGATATACGCGTGCGAGGTTCATTAGACCAACAAAAATGAAGAAGACGTCTTTTCTTTTGCCATCACTAAAACAATCGAAAGATTAGATGGTTCGGTCCCAGTTGCTTTTGAATTGTTTTGCCTCATATGAGGCATAATTAAAACTATGTGACGGGCAATAATCGTGTGTATATAAAGCGACCTTAAACTGCCTTTCACAAAGAGATAAGAGGTTTCTACATTTTCACCTCAAAAGATAAAAACAAATATTCATGTGTACAGCTACAGCGGGTATAAAACATTTTTATTCATTATATCCTCCTTAAGCTTTTCTCATTTAGGAATTTTCACTGTCAGTTGTTACTTAATTAGGAATCTTTTGTGTAGTTTCCTTTTTTAACTTCTATTTTATTTCTATTCTATTATTTATTTATTATTTTCCGTTTTTACTCTTAAGAGTAATGAAACCACAACATCCCCGTGTAAGACAACAAGCAGCTTACATATGTATTCATATAAATGTCTACACATACACATATAGAGCATAAACCAGCGTATACATGTACTTGTATATTTATAGATGTGTGTGTGTGTGTGTGTATATATATATATACATAAATTGCCAAGCCATTCATCTTGGAAATAAATGTTGCAATTTTTTGGCTCTTTGCGTTGTACCCGAAAGGAAACCAACTCCATAAACCTGACGACAATGTGTTTATTTTTTTTAATAAAAAAAAAAAAAAAAAAAAAAGAAAAAGAAGAAGGCAAAAATACAAAATGTGTATAAAAGGGACTTTGGTGTTTATAATTTAATACACTAGGGCTTGCATACAAGTACTTACATATACATATACATGTATGTATATTAATATATACAAGTAATCCTTACATTTGCTCTATCGGCTTCTTGCTGCTATTCTGCTAAGGAAAGAGTTTTGCCCGCGCGCTAGGAAGCTTCGGAGAGAATAGACACAAGCCGAAGTGAGACGTGAGTAGACAAGTTATTGTGTGAAATGTGTCATTTGGCAGGACCAAAGCTTTTGCCTATTATGTGTACTTGCGTTTATTTAGGTTTGTCCACATGTAAGTCGCCACAAACTACAATGGAAGTTGTCGTTGTGTTCTGGTAAATTTTCTGTACATTTACATGCGCATATGAATTTGTATGAAAACTCCGCTCTTATAAATGTATTTGCTGTGTGCATATGTGCGGTAAGAGGCCGCTGACCATTAGTTTACTTGCTTAGCAACATACACACACACACGCGTATACGAGGACACACTTACAATTAATTATTATAAATGTACCGTTCTGTAGAGGCAAGCTAGAGGCAAGCATAACTTTTCAACCTTCTTCTCTTTCTCTTTCTTTTTTGCTTTTTTTTTTTTTTGTAAAAACTAAAGCGGACCATTGTTCCTAGTTTAGGTAAAGTTTGTTAATGAATTCAGTGGGTTGATGGTATGAGTGCTACGTATACGTGCGTTTCATTCAAGCAGTGTATGTACGCACATAGAATGTTATAAAAATTTATTATATTTTTTCTGATATAATTCCCAGTCATTTTTATTTCAATTATTCCCTCTTTTGAAATTTTTCCCATATTCCTCTGGAATTGTAATAACGTTTACCGTTCGTGCAATTATAAATCAGATGTATTTACTCTATGTAGTGTTCAGTAATGATAAGTCTGTCGAATTTCCCAGAACGAAATCAAGTGTTCTCTTGGTTTAACAATCGCCATCAAAATATTGATTGATGTATTGATGATTGAATGTTCTAATGCCTTTTACTTACAAAAATGTGTTAGAAACAACAAAAAATAATTGCTAGTCTTTCCTCGAAAGTACGACGTTTGTTGAATTTATTTTTCTGATCCGGTATTATGCTACGCATTCTACTTCGAAGTGATTCATGCGAACTATTGGGTTTTCGAGATCGTATTGCACGTGTTCTCTCTTCTTCGAAAATGTGCCATTGTCCGCAAAAGCGGTATACATTTAAAATTTTTCCTGATTAGAAGGCTCTATACCAAAATCTAGAAGGAACAAATGAGTCGCACACAGCGGCCTCTTTCTACATCTTTTTCTTCTCTGTTTGAAAATACGACTCTGTTATAACTTTTCTAGTGCGAAAATATGGTCCACATTGAGGGTTTTTCTTAATTAGAATGAATTTACGAAAATGCCTTTCATCCCTGGAGCCCTTTGCTGTCGCTTTTCTGCAATAATCTTATTGATGCGTACTTAGTTTGTCTCATCGGCTTAATTAGGAGATGTAACCGTGTTTCAGTTCTTCTTCCTTTATTAGATTGAACTGAATTTCATTGCTATTAATTGAAACTTTCATACAAATCAGCTTAATATAGATGCCAATAACGTGCCCTACGATTACTATTAACGAACAATTTTTACGTCATATTGCAAAAGCTTTTAAAGTATTATTGCATTTCAGCTTCTTTATGCAATGCATGATTTCTTCTGCTTATGAAGTACCGATGCTGGATCAGTTTTCTTTATGTTGCGGTAGCTTTTCTTTAAAAGTAAAATAAAAACACTATTGTCGTGTACGGTCGACCATTACAATCCCTGCTGTCCAGGCAGCAAACCTCCGCACATTTTTTGGTAGGCTTTTTATGAACTTGACTGAACTCCTAAGCGTTATCGCGAGGGTTAGGGGTGTGGCAAATGTTAAATGGTACAACAACTTGATTTCCCGAAGGTTGTGTAGCTCTATTACGGGTATGTGAAATATTAAGTGGATTTTTCTAGAACGCGTTTTTTCAAAAGGAAAAACAGAAAAAGTCGAACATTTATAATTCCTTTTCCTCTTTTCTTTCTTTTCCGTAAGCAATATCCCTAAAAGAAACATTTTTCATTGAAACCAAAAAAATTGTGTTGATCAAAAATTGAACGGCGCACTACGCAATATAGTTTCCAATATAACCAAAATAAAAATTTGTAGACTGCCCACGGCAGCATTGCGAGCTATATTAGGCGATTTGTCTAGGACGGGAGCAAGCATCAGCTGCACAGATGTGGCCAGCTGTACCTTGAATTGAAAATAACTGCTAAGAATATGTCCGCTGTCGTGTCGTTAATTCTTCGTCGAAATTTGGAAATTCGGTTTAGGCCGGAGGACGAACGCTATTAAAAATATATCCGAATACTTTTTCATGGTCAGTTTCTATGTAGCGGTTTAAACGTCACATAAGGTATTTGATAGTGAACTGTGGCTGCCTATAGACTGTTGACCCTATCCGTTTATAATTATGTGGCACAAGGGCGTGGTTGTGTGAAATGTTAAAAACAATTTGAGAAATTTCCGGGATCTCCATAGGGAAGATTCAAAACCACGATTTAATCAACATATTATGGCACATCCCCTAAAAAGCAGACGGCCATGTTGCTCTCAATGTAATGAGAGCTTCCGTTTGTCAAAAGGAATAAAAAATTGCTTTTCTGTTCATTACTCGTAAACTCGGAGCAAATATATCTGGACGAAAAGGGGAAGAAATGACCATGCCTACTCAATATTTTAGTGAACCAAAAACCGCATAAAGTTTACAAATTTTTGGTCCGTGTTTCTTTCTTGTTGCTCATAAACTGCAACACATACAAATTTCGACTTTTGTTCTGAAGACGGACCCAGTCAATCCTCGCCCAGTCAATATTATAGAACATGAAAATTGAGTTCTTTTCCTTCTTTTTAGTTTTCTTTAGGGCAAGGGTGATGGGTATAAGAGATTCGGTCACGATCGAATATAATTGTTTCGCTTGTTTATTATTAGTTGTAATCGATGAAAAATTCATTACAGTTACCATACAAGATACTGGTGGTGACTGATTGACTAAAAAATTTTGCAATCAATTTATTTACTTTAATGCGAAATAGGATTAGGATTTCCCTTCTGCGTAATTAATTTTCAATCAGATTGGAATCAGGTGGGTCGTTAGCATAGGGAAATTGAGAAATTCTGAATTTTCAAATTATCCAAAAATGTACGCTTTAGAGTAAAAGCGATCTGACTGTAAATAAATCACAATTCAGATCGTATATATCAAAAAGATGACACTCTTAAATTAACCCAATTTTCATTTTCATATACATTCAATCAGACATTGCATGTACATGTGCGTACACACAGACACAAGAAAGAGCAAATGCATAAATTGTAAAAAATGTCAACTATATTTTATTATTATTGTTTTTCTTTTTTGCACATAGAAGCAAAATTCTTTGGATTGGATAAAATATATAACAAAACACGTATTTAAATTACATTTGTATGTGTGTCTGCATATATATATATAATAGAAAAAGGCATTTATATATATATATATATATATAGACGTAAAGAGGGAGAGTGAAAGAGAGAGAAATATATTCGTAGAATAAGTGCGTGTGTGAGTAAGTAGGAAATAAAAAAAAAAAAAAATATGTATATATATGTATATAAATGTATGCAGCCAACTTAACAAAATAAATTAGATAAGAAATATTTTTCGTTACACAACTGGAGAAAACAAAGTCCCAAAGCCAAGGGAAGATAGAAAAGATGCGGAG